>SZWC01016640.1:0-49638 GCA_023375785.1 Penium margaritaceum | reverse complement strand
TAAGTGTGTGTAAGTGCGTGTAAGTGCGTGTAAGTGCGTGTAAGTGCATGTAAGTGCATGTAAGTGCGTGTAAGTACGTGTAAGTGGGTGTAAGTGCGTGTAAGTACGTGTAAGTTCGTGTAAGTACGTGTTAGTGCGTGTACGTTCGTGTAAGTGTCTGTAAGTACGTGTAAGTGGGTGTAAGCGTGTGTAAGTTTGTGTAAGTGTTTTTAAGTGCGTGTAAGTGCGTGTAAGTGCGTGTAAGTGCGTGTAAGTACGTGTAAGTGCGTGTATGTACGTATAAGAGCGTGTAAGTGCGTGTAAGTGTGTATAAGTACTTTAAAGTATGTGTAAGTGCGTGTAAGTGCCTGTACGTTCGTGTAAGTGCGTGTAAGTGTGTGTAAGTGCGTGTAAGTATGTGTAAGTGTATGTAAGTGCGTGTAAGTGTGTGTAAGTACGTGTAAGTGCGTGTAAATGCGTGTAGGTGTGTGTACGTACGTGTAAGTGCATGGAGGTGCGTATAAGTGTGTATAAGTGCACGTAAGTTCGTGTAGGTGCGTGTAAGTACGTGTAAGTGTGTATAAGTATGTGTAAGTGCGTGTAAGTGCGTGTAAGTGCGTGTATATGGATGTAAGTTTGTGTAAGAGTATGTAAGTACGTATAAGTACATGTAAGTGTGTGCAAATGCGTGTAAGTTTGTGTAAGTCTGTGTAAGTGTGTGTAAGCGCATGTAAGATCGTGTAAGTACGTGTAAGTGTGTGTAAGTGTGTGTAAGTGTGTGTAAGTGCGTGTAAGTGTGTGTAAGTGCGTGTAAGTGCATCTAAGAGCGTGTAAGTGCATGTAAGTGTGTGTAAGTACTCGTAAGTACGTGTAAGTGTGTGTAAGTGCGTGTAAGTTTGTGTAAGTGCGTGTAAGTGTGTGTAAGTGCGTGTAAGTNCTGCCAAGTGTGCCACGTCGGCCTCCTGCTTAGGTACCACCCAAGCTTCCGCAACACCGAACCACTTGAAGTAAGTACGCAAAAATCCACTGGATATATGTCACGCGTCATCACTACACTTATCGAAATACAGGTACATCAGTGGGCAGGGGAGGCACGGCAATGTCCTCTCTCCTGACCCCGGGCACGGGTAGTTGATAGGGTAGAGAAGGTCACGGAGGGGCAGGCGAGAGGTGCCAGTACCTCTCCGCTGCCTCTCTGTGGTTTTTGCCTTTTTTGTGAAACTCATTTCCAACATGTGTAAGTGTGTGTAAGTGTGTGTAAGTGTGTGTAAGTGTGTGTAAGTGTGTGTAAGTGCGTGTAAGTGCGGTTTACGTTCGTGTAAGTGCGTGTAAGTGCGTGTAAGTGCTTGTCAGTGCGTGTAAGTGTGGTTTAAGTGCGTTTAAATTCGTGTAAGTTGTGTAAGTGTGTGTAAGTGCCTGTAAGTGTGTGTAAGTGTGTGTAAGTGCGTGCAAGTGCACGTAAGTGCGTGTAAGTGCATGTAAGTACGTGTAAGTGCATGTAAGTGCGTCTTAGTGCGTGTAAGTGCGTGTAAGTGCATGTAAGTGCGTGTAGGTGCGTGTAATTTTGTGTAAGTGCGTATAAGTGCGTGTTAGTGCGTATAAGTGCGTGTAAGTGCGTGTAAGTGCGTGTAAGTACGTGTAAGTACGTGTAAATATATGTAAGTGTGTTTTAGTGTGTGTAAGCGCATGCAGGTGCGTGTAAGTGTGTGTAAGTGCACGTAAGTTTGTGTAGGTACGGGTAAGTATGTGTAAGTGCGTGTACGTATGTGTAAGTGTGTGTAAGTGCATGTAAGTGCGTATAAATGGATATAAGTTCGTGTAAGAGCGTGTAAGTGCATATAAGTGCATGTAAGTGTGTGTAAGTGCGTATAAGTGCGTATAAGTATGTGTAAGTGTGTGTAAGTGTGGGTAAGTGCGTGTAAGTACGTGTAAGTATGTGTAAGTTTGTGTAAGTGTGTGTAAGTGCGTGTAAGTGCGTGTAAATGCGTGTAAGTACGTGTAAGTCCGTGTAAGTGCGTGTAAGTGCGTGTAAGTACGTGTAAGTTCGTGTAAGTGTGTGTAAGTGCATGTAAGTGCGTGTAAGTGTGTGTAAGTGTGTGTAAGTGCGGTTTAAGTTCGTGTAAGTGCGTGTAAGTGCGTGTAAGTGCTTGTCAGTGCGTGTAAGTGCGGTTTAAGAGCGTTTAGTTTTGTATACGTTCGTGTAAGTGTGTGTAAGTGCCTGTACGTTTGTGTAAGTGTGTGTAAGTACGTGTAAGTGCACGTAAGTGCATGTAAGTACGTATAAGTGCGTGTAAGTGCGTGTTAGTGTGTGTAAGTGCGTGTAAGTGTGTGTAAGTATGTGTAGGTGCATGTAATTTTATGTAAGTGCATATAAGTACGTGTTAGTGCGTATAAGTGCGTATAAGTGCGTGTACGTGCGTGTAAGTGTGTGTAAGTGCGTGTACGTGCGTATAAGTGTGTCTAAGTGTGTGTAAGTTTGTGCAAGTACGTGTAAGTGTGTGTAAGTTTGTGTAAGTACGTGTAAGTGTGTGTAAGTGCGTGTAAGTGTGTGTGAGTGCGTGTAAGTGCGTGTAAGTACGTGTAAGTGCAGTTTAAGTTTTTGTAAGTGCGTGTAAGTGCGTGTAGTGTGTAAGTGCGTGTAAGTGCATGTAAGTATGTGTAAGTACGTGTAAGTACGTGTAAGTGCAAGTAAGTACGTGTAAGTATGTGTAAGTCCATGTAAGCACGAGTAAGTGCATGTAAGTACGTGTAAGTATGTGTTAGTGGGTGTAAGTGCGTGTAAGTGCAAGTAAGTGCGTATAAGTACGTATAAGTATGTGTAAGTGCGTGTAAGTGCGTGTAACTGTGTGTAAGTATGTATAAGTGCGTGTAAGTGTGTGTAGGTGCGTGTAAGTACGTGTACGTTTGTGTAAGTGCGTGTAACTGTGTATAAGTGCGTGTAAGTGTGTGTAAGTGCGTGTAAGTGCGGTTTAAGTTTGTATAAGTGCGTGTAAGTGCATGTAAGTTCGTGTAAGTGCGTGTAAGTGTGTGTAAGTGCGTATAAGTGTGTGTAAGTGCGTTTCAGTATGTGTAAATGCGTGTAAGTACGTGTAAGTACGTGTAGCTACGTGAAATTTTGTGTAAGTACGTGTAAGTACGTGTTAGTGCGTGTAAGTGCATGTACGTACGTGTAAGTGTGTTTAAGTGCGTGTAAGGGTGTGTAAGTGTGTGTAAGTGCGTGTAAGTGCGTAAAAGTACGTGTAAGTTCATGCAAATGCATGTAAGTACGTGTAAGTTTGTGTAAGAGTGTGTTAGTACGTGTAAGTGTGTGTAAGTGCGTGTTAGTGCATGTAAGAGCGTATAAGTGCGTGCAAGTGCGTGGAAGTGCGTGTAAGTGCTTGTTAGTGCGTGTAAGTGTGTGTAAGTACGTGTAAGTGCGTGTAGGTGTGTGTAATTTTTTTTAAGTGCGTATAAGTGCGTGTTATTGCGTATAAGTATGTGTAAGTGCGTGTATGTGCGTGTACGTGCGTGTAAGTGTGTGTAAGTACGTGTAAGTGCGTGTAGGTGTGTGTAATTTTTTTTAAGTGCGTATAAGTGCGTGTTATTGCGTATAAGTATGTGTAAGTGCGTGTATGTGCGTGTACGTGCGTGTAAGTGTGTATAAGTGTGTGTACGTGCGTATAAGTGCTTCTAAGTGTGTGTAAGTTTTTGCAAGTGCGTGTAAGTGCGTGTAAGTTTGTGTAAGTGTGTATAAGTACATGTAAGTACGTGTAAGTGCGTGTAAGTGCGTGTAGGTGCGTGTAAGTGCGTGTAAGTGCAGTTTGAGTTTGCGTAAGTGCGTGTAAGTACGTGTAAGTTTGTGTAAGTGCGTGTAAGTGCATGTAAGTGCATGTAAGTGCATGTAAGTACGTATAAGTACGTGTAAGTACGTGTTAGTGCAAGTAAGTGCGTGTAAAAAGGTGTAAGTGCATGTAAGCACGAGTAAATGTGTGTAAGTACGTGTAAGTGCGTGTTAGTGGGTTTAAGTGCGTGTAAGTGGAAGTAAGTATGTGTAAGTACGTATAAGTGCGTGTAAGTGCGTGTAAGTGCGTGTAAGTGTGTGTAAGTACATGTAAGTGCGTGTGAGTGCGTGTAAGTGCGTGTAAGTACGTGTACGTTTGTGCAAGTGCGTGTAACTGTGTGTAAGTGCGTATAAGTGTATGTAAGTGCGTGTAAGTGCGGTTTAAGTTCGTGTAAGTGCGTATAAGTACATGTAAGTGCGTGTAAGTGTGTGTAAGTGCTTATAAGTGCGTGTAAGTGCATGTAAGTGTGTGTAAGTGCGTGTAAGTGGGTGTAAGTGCGTGAACGTGCGTGTAAGTGCGTGTAAGTGTGTGTAAGTGCGTGTAAGTTGGTGTAAGTGCGTGTAAGTGCATGTAAGTGCGTGTAAGTGCGTGTAAGTGGGTGTAAGTGCGTGAACGTGCGTGTAAGTGCGTGTAAGTGTGTGTAAGTGCGTGTAAGTTGGTGTAAGTGCGTGTAAGTGCATGTAAGTGCGTGTAAGTGCGTGTAAGTGGGTGTAAGTGCGTGAACGTGCGTGTAAGTGCGTGTAAGTGTGTGTAAGTGCGTGTAAGTTGGTGTAAGTGCGTGTAAGTGCATGTAAGTGCGTGTAAGTGCGTGTAAGTGGGTGTAAGTGCGTGAACGTGCGTGTAAGTGCGTGTAAGTGTGTGTAAGTGCGTATAAGTGTGTCTAAGTGCGTGTAAGTTTGTGCAAGTGCGTGTAAGTGCCTGTAAGTTCATGTAAGTGTGTGTAAGTGTGTGTAAGTGCGTGTAAGTGCGTGTTAGTGCATGTAAGTTCGTGTAAGTACGTGTAAGTTTGTGTAAGTGTGTGTTAGTGCGTGTATGTTTGTGTAAGTACGTGTAAGTACGTGTAAGTGCGTGTAAGTGCGTGTAAGTGCGTGTAAACTTGTGTACGTGCGTGTAAGTGCGTGTAAGTGCGTGAAAGTGTGTGTAAATGCGTGTAAGTGTGTGTAAATACGTGTAAGTGCGTCTAAGTGCGTGTAAGTGTATGTAAGTGCTTGTAAGTGCGTGTAAGTTAGTGTGAGTGCGTGTAAGTGCGTGTAAGTTTGTGTAAGTGCGTATAAGTGCATGTAAGTGCATACAAGTACGTGTAAGTGCATGTAAGTACGTGTAAGTACGTGTAAGTGCGTGTAAATGCGTGGAAGTGTGTGTAAGTGCGTGTAAGTGCATGTAGGCATGTGTAAGTGCGTGTAAGTGCACGTAAGTTTTTGTAGGTGCGTATCAGTACGTGTAAGTGTGTGGAAGTATGTATACGTGCGTGTAAGTGCGTGTAAGTGGATATAAGTTCATGTAAGAGCGTGTAAGTGCGTATAAGTGCGTGTAAGTGCGTGTAAGTGCTTATAAATGTGTGTAAGATTGTGTATGTGCGTGTAAGTGTGTGTAAGTTCTTGTAAGTGTGTGTAAGTGCGTATAAATACCTGTAAGTGCGTGTAAGTACATGTAAGTGTGTGTAAGTGTATAAGTGCGTGTAAGTGCGTGTTTGTGCGTGTAAGTGCGTGTAAGTGTGGGTAAGTGCCTATACGTTTGTGTAAGTACGTGTAAGCATGTGTAAGTGCAAGTTCGTACGTGTAAGTGCGTGTAAGTGTGTGTAAGTGTGCGTAAGTGCGTGTAAGTGCGTGTATGTGTGTGTAAGTGTGTGTAAGTGTATGTAAGTTCATGTAAGTACGTGTAAGTGCGTGAAAGTGTATGTAAGTGTGTGTAAGTACATGTAAGTACGTGTAAATGCGTGTAAGTTTGTGTTTGTGTATGTGCGTGAAAGGGTGTGTAAGTGTGTGTAAGTATGTGTAAGTGCGTACAAGTGCGCGTCAATGTGTGTAAGTGCGTGTAAGTGCGTGTATATACGTATAAGTGCGTATAAGTGCGTATAAGTGTGTGTTAGTGTGTGTAAGTGCGTGTAAGTACGTGTAAGTGTGTATAAGTGCGTGTACTTGCGTGTAAGTGTGTGTAAGTGTGTGTAAGTACGTGTACGTTCGCGTAAGTGCGTGTAAGTGCGTGTAAGTGTGTGTAAGTGTGTAAGTGCGTGTAAGTGCATATTAGTGCGTGTAAGTATGTGTAAGTGCGTGCAAGTTTGTATAAGTGCATGTAAGTTCGTGTAAGTGCGTGTAGGCATGTATAAGTGCGACTTCGTGCATGTAAGTGCGTGTAAGTACGTGTAAGTGCGTGTAGGCATGTATAAGTGCGACTTCGTGCATGTAAGTGCGTGTAAGTACGTGTAAGTGCATGTAAGTGCGTATAAGTTCATGTAAGTGCGTGTAAGTGCGTATAAGTGCATATAAGTGCGTGTAAGTGCGTGTAAGTGCGTGTAAGTGCGTGTAAGTGTGTGTAAGTATGTGCTAGTGCGTGTAAGTGCGTGTAAGTGCGTATAAGTGCGTGTAAGTGCGTGTAAGTGCGTGTAAGTGCGTGTAAGTGTGTGTAAGTATGTGCTAGTGCGTGTAAGTGCATGTAAGTGCGTATAAGTGCGTGTAAGTATGTGTAAGTGCGTATAAGTGTGTGTCTGTGCGTGATAGTACGTGTAAGTGTGTGTAAATACGTGTAAGTATGTGTAAGTGTGTGTAAGTACGTGTAAGTACGTGTAAGTGCGTGTAAGTGTGTGTACGTTTGTGTAAGTGTGTGTAAGTGCGTGTAAGTACGTGTACATCTGTATAAGTGTGTGTAAGTGTGTGTAAGTGTGTTTTAGTATGTGTTAGTGTGTATAAGTGCGTGTAAGTGCGTGTAAGTGCGTGTAAGTGTGTGTAAGTACATGTAAGTTTGTTAAAGTGCGTGTAAGCTCGTGTAAGTGTGTGTAAGTGAATGTAAGTGCGTAGAAGTGTGTGTCAGTGTGTGCAAGAGTGTGTAAGTGTGTGTAAGTGCGTGTAATTACAAGTAAGTCCGTGTAAGTACGTCTAAGTGTGAGTACATGTGTGTGAGTGCGTGAAAGTGAGTATAAGTGCGTGGAGGTGCATGTAAGTGCGTACAAGTGCGTGTAAGTATGTGTAAGTTCGTGTAAGTGCGTGTAAGTACGTGTAAGTGCCTCTAAGTGTGTGTAAGTGTGTGTAAGTGATTATAACTGCAGTTTACATTCGTGTAAGTGCGTGTAAGTACGTATAGGTACGTGTAAGTGCGTGTAAGTGTGTGCAAGTGCATGCAGGTGTGTGTAAGTACGTGTAGGTGTGTGTAACTTTGTGTAAGTGCGTGTAAGTACGTGTAAGTACATGTAAGTGCGTGTAAGTGCGTGTAAGTGTGTGCAAGTGCATGCAGGTGTGTGTAAGTACGTGTAGGTGTGTGTAACTTTGTGTAAGTGCGTGTAAGTACGTGTAAGTACATGTAAGTGCGTGTAAGTGCGTGTAAGTGTGTGCAAGTGCATGCAAGTGTGTACAATTGCGTGTAAGTACGTGTAAGTGCGTGTAAGTGTGTGTAAGTGCGTGTAAGTGTGTGTAAGTACTCGTAAGCGTGTATAAGTGCATGTATGTGTGTGTAAGTGCGTGTAAGTTCGTGTAAGTATGTGTGAGTGCGTGTAAGTGCGTGTATGTACATGTAAGTGCATGTAAGTGTGTGTAAGTGCGTGTAAGTACGTCTAAGTGTGTGTAAATGAGTGTATGTGTGTGTAAGTGCATTTAAGTGCATGTAGGTGCGTGTTTGTGCGTGTAAGTTTGTGTAGGTGGGTGTAAGTACGTGTAAGTGCGTGTAAGTATGTGTAAGTGCGTGTAAGTGCGTGTAAGTGTGTGTCAGTGCGTGTAAGTATGTGTAAGTTGATGAAAGTTTGTTTAAGAGCGTGTAAATGCTTATAAGTGCGTGTACGTGAGTGTAAGTGCGTCTAAATGCGTGTAAGTTCGTGTAAGTGCGTGTAAGTGCGTGCAAGTGTGTGTAAGTGCGTGCAAGTGCATGTAAGTGTGTGTAAGTGTGTGTAAGTGCGTGTAAGTACGTGTAAGTTTGTGTAAGTGCGTGTAAGTGCATGAAAGTGCGTGTAAGTGCGTGTAAGTGCGTGTAAGTGTATGTAAGTGCGTGTAGGTGCTTGTCAGTATGTGTAAGTGCGTGTAAGTGTGTGTAAGTTCGTGTAAGTACGTGTTAGTGCATGTAAGTACGTGTAAGTATGTGTAAGTGCGTATAATTGCGTGTCAGTGCGTGTAAGTGCGTGTATGTACATATAAGTGCGTGTATGTACATATAAGTGCGTGTAAGTGTGTAAGTACGTGTAAGTACGTATAAGTGCGTGTCAGTGCGTGTAAGTGTATGTAAGTACGTGTAAGTACGTATAAGTGTGTGTAAGTGCGTGTAAGTTCGTGTAAGTGTGTGTAAGTGGGTGTAAGTGCGTGTAAGTATGTGTAAGGGCGTGTAATTGCATGTAAGTACGTATAAGTGTGTGTAAGTGTGTGTAAGTGTGTGTAAGTTTGTGTAAGTGTGTGTAAGTTCGTGTAAGTGCGTGTAAGTGCGTGTAAGTGCGCGTAAGTGTGTGTAAGTGCATGTAAATGCGTGTAAGTGCGTGTAAGTGCGTATAAGTATGTGTAAGTGCATGTAAGTATGTGTAAGTGCATATAAGTACATGTAAGTGCATGTAAGTGTGTGTAAGTGTGTGTAAGTGCGTGTAAGTGCGTGTAAGGTCGTGTAACTTTGTGTAAGTTTGTGTAAGTACGTGTAAGTGCATGTAAGTACGTGTAAGTGCGCATAAGTGCATGTAAGTATGGTTTATGTGGGTGTAATTTCGTGTAAGTTCGTGTTAACGCATGTAAGTGTGTGTAAGTGCGTGTAAGTGCGTGTAAGTACGTGTAGGTGCGTGTAAGTGCGTGTAAGTACGTGTAAGTGTGTGTAAGTACGTGTAATTACGTGTAGGTGCGTGCAAGTGCGTATAAGTGTGTATAAGTGCGTGAAACTGCGTGTAAGTGCGTCTAAGTACGTGTACGTGTGTGGAAGTGTATGTAAGTATATGTAAGTGCGTGTAAGTGCGTGTAAGTACGTGTAAGTGTGTATAAGTACGGTTTAAGTGCGTGTAAGTTTGTATAAGTTTGTTTAAGTGTGTGTAAGTGTGTATGAGAGCGTGTAAGTATGTGTAAGTGCGTGTAAGTGCGTGTAGGTATGTGTAAGTGTGTATTGGTGCGTGTTAGTGCGTTTAAGTGCGTGTGAGTGCCTGTAAGTGTCTGCAAGTGCGTGTAAGTACGTGTAAGTGCGTGTAAGTGTGTGTAAGTGCGTGTAAGTGCGTATAAGTGCGTGTAAGTGCGTGTAAACTTATGTAAGTTTGTGTAAGTACGTGTCAGTGTGTGTACGTGCGTGTAAGTGCATGGAAGTGCATACAAGTGCGTGTAAGTGCGTGTAAGTGCGTGTAAGTGCGTGTAAGTGCGTATAAGTGCGTGTAAGTACGTGTAAGTGTATGTAAGTGCTTGTAAGTATGTGTAAGTGTGTGTAAGTATGTGTAAGTGCGCATACATGCGTGAAAGTACATGTAAGTGCATGTGAGTTCATATAAGTGTGTGTAAGTTTGTGTAAGTGCGTTTAAGTGCGTGTAAGTACGTGTAAGTACGTGTAAGTTTGTGTAAGTGAATGTAAGTACAAGTAAGTGTGTATAAGTACGTGTAAGTGTGTGTAGGTGCGTGTAAGTGTGTGTAAGTGCGTGTAAGTGTGGTTTAAGTGGGTCTAATTTCGTATAAGTTCATGTAAATGTGTGTAAGTCAGTTTCAGTTTGTGTAAGTGCGTGTAAGTGCGTGTAAGTACGTGTAAGTGTGTGTAAGTATGTGTAAGTGCTTGTAAGCGCGTGTAAGTACGTGTAAGTGCGTGGAAGTGCGTGTAAGTTTGTATAAGTGTGTCTAAATGCGTGTAAGTATGTGTAAGTGCATGTAAGTACGTGTAAGTATGTGTTAGTGTGTGTAAGTACGTATAAGTGTATGTAAGTGCATGTAAGTGCAAATAAGTGTGTGTAATTGCATGTAAGTGCGTATAAGTGTGTGTAAGTATGTCTAAGTGTGTGTAAGTGCGTGTAAGTGCGTGTAAGTACGTGTACGTTTATCTAAGTGCGTGTAAGTGGGTATAAGTGCGTCTAAGTGCGTCTAAGTGCGTATAAGTGTGGGTAAATGAGTGTAAGTGCAGTTTAAGTTCGTGTAAGTGTGTGTAAGTGTGTGTATGTGCGTGTACGTGCATGAAAGTGCGTGTAAGTGCGTGTAAGTAGGTGTAAGTGCATGTAAGTGTGTGCAAGTGCGTGTAAGTGCATGTAGGTGCGTGTAAAAGTGTGTAAGTACGCGTAAGTTTGTGTAGGTGCGTATAAGTATGTGTAAGTGCGTGTAAGTATGTGTAAGTGTGTGTAAGTGCGTATAAGTGCGTGTAAGTAAGTATAAGTGCGTGGAAGTACGTGGAAGTACGTATAAGTGCTTATAAGTACGTGTAAGTTTGTGTAAACGAATGTCAGTTCGTGTAAGTGCATATCAGTGCGTGTAAGAGCGTGTAAATGCGTGTAAGTGCGTATAAGTGTGTGTAAGTGCGTGTACGTTCGTGTAAGTATGTGTAAGTTTGTGTAAGTACGTGTAAGTATGTGTAAGTGCGAGTTCGTGTGTGTAAGTGTGTGTAAGTGCGTGTAAGTGCATGTATGTATGTATAAGTATGTGTAAGTTCCTGTATGTGCGTGTAAGTGTGTGTAAGTACGTGTAAGTGCGTGTAAGTACGTGTAAGTACGTGTAAGTGCATGAAAGTGCATGTAAGTATGTGTAAGTGCGTTTAAGTGTGTGTAAGTGCGTGTAAGTGCGTGTAAGTGCATGTTAGTGCGTGTATGTGCATGTAAGTGCGTGTAAGTGCGTGTATGTGCGTGTGTTTTTGTGTAAGTACGTATAAGTGTGTGTTAGAGCGTGTAAGTGTGTGTAAGTGCGTATATGTGCATGTACGTGCATGTAAGTGTGTGTAAGTGTGTGTACGTGCGTCTAAGTGCGTCAGAGTTTGTCTAAGGTGGCTCAGAGGCAGCCGCGGTGCGATCCCGCAATATTTCATCGAACGTGGCACTGCGGCTCCGAACAATTTGTTGAGCCGTTGGGTCCCAGAGACGGTATGACTGGCTGTTGTCGTCGTAGCCCACGAGGATGCCTTTCTTGGAGTGGGAGCCCAGTTTGTCGCGGGCTGACGGTGTGCCCCATGCATAGGCCGTAATGCCAAAGACTTTGAGATGGCCAACCTTGGGCTTGCAGCCTGTCCAAGCTTCGTATGGAGTGCTTGTGCCTTTGAGGCATTTGCAGGGAAGTCTGTTGAGGAGATAGCCTGCAGTATTGACGACTTCGGCCCAAAAACCAGAGGGCAATCCCGCAGCATGAAGCATAGAGCGAGCTTTCTCCATAAGAGTACGATTCATACGTTCAGCTTGCCCATTTTGCTGAGGTGTATGAGGTACAGTTCGCTGATGATGGATGCCGTGACTGGCATACAAATCTGCAAGGGCTTTATTCACAAACTCTCCTCCATTGTCGGATCGTACAGTCTTCACCCGTTTGTCAGTTGCATTCTCAACCAGTTTGATCCAGGTGATGATGTGATCGGCGGCTTCTGATTTATGTCAGAGAAAGCAGAGCCACACATGATGAGTGAAATCATCTAGAAGGATAAGAAAGTAGTGCTTCCCTGAGATAGACGCATCCTTGATACAGCATAGGTCCATGTGAACAAGGTGAAGCTTGTCAGATGCGCTGACGTTGGAATGTGTGGGGAAGGGTTCCTGAGCTTGCTTGCTAGCGAGGAAGCCTTCACAGCACAAGTTGGTGGGTTTGGTAAGATTTGCGGGGAAGGAATCCACCAATTGTGCACTGATATGGACAGAAGAGTTCCAAAACCAACATGCCCAAAACGTTGATGCCAGAGAATGGAGAGAGAATCGTGTTGGACAGGTGGAGCAGGTGTGGAGCCCACTGCTGCCAGGGCAACTTCTGTAGTTCCTTCATCAGCTTCTGTGTCCAGTGTTGGTAAAATGGTAAGGTTGCCTTCCCTCTTGGCCTCCGCCACAATTTTGCCACCCTTGGCATAGATTCTGTAGCTGTGTTCTGCTTTAAAAATAGCTCGACAGCCTTTGTCGTTACGTCTGGTAACAGATAGAAGATTTGCTGCAAGTTCTGGCACGAATAGGACATCAGAACAAATACGGGAGGCCACTTTGCCTTCAAAGGAGATAGAGACTCGTACTGTCCCAGCAACGATGGCAGGGATGATGCGGCCATCACCAAGTCGCACTGGCTTGGGTTTTTTGAACTCTTTAAAATCCACAAACCAAGTGCGGTTGCAGGTCATGTGGCGGGTGCTGCCAGAATCAAGAATCCAGGCAAGAATGCCTGCGGCAAGGAGAAAGGTACTGTCAATGGAGCACAACGCCAGTTCTTCCATGATGAAGTCAGCAGTGTTGGATGGTGATTGCTGGTTTGAAGTTGACAGGGATGGAGCTGTTGGTGTGTCATCAACAGAGAGGATGAAGTTGATTGCCGTGTTGTTTGTCCCACTGGTTTGATGTCCAATTGCCTCCATTTGATGCATGCGTTGTGACCATCCTTGAAACATCTGCGTCATCATATGCTGGAAATTTCCAAGAGGACTTGAGTCTGCTTGTGCTGATGACGGTTCAGTAGTGAGAAGCGTATGTTGGGGAGCTGGGAAGCGCGGTCGTCGCGGTTTGTCGCAATATCTGTTCAAGTGTCCAAACTGCTGGCAATTCCAGCATTTTACATATTCAAAGCCTTTGCTGCCTGGTGCACCAGGTGGGATAATGCCGCTTTGAGAGTGAAGCCGCTGAGGAGGTTGTGAAGAAAAATGGGAATTTGCAATTCCTCCTTGTCCATGGCCTTGAAATCTGGGCCGATGGTTATGATGGTTTGATGTCCCATCCTGGCTGCCAGAGCTGCTTCAATGCCATCTGGAATTTTGAGATGTTTTTCTTCTGCGCGCAATAGGGTCTCACAAGCACGTTCAAGGGTTAGTTCGTATGCTCCAACTGGTGCTGGTGCTTGTGCTGGTGCTGCCGGAGCTCCTTGATTTGCATTAGCTCCTGCTTGTCCTCCTGGCGCTGGTAGGAGTCTGGCTGCTTCAAGATTTTGTAGCCTTGAATCAAAGGTTGCCCCTTGTTCTTGAAATGTCAGGAGTTGTTCAAATGTTGTGTCAAATCTGGTGGATAGACTGGCAAACAACCGTAGTACGACCACCTTTTCAGATAGCGCCTGTCCCATGGACTTGATTCTTTCAACAAGCTGCTTCAAATGTGTCACGTGGTCCTCTAGTCTGGTGGTGTCACTCATCTTCAGCTCACAGAACTGAATTAACAGGTTATGAAGTTTGGAGTCGCTGACTTTGTGATGACGTTGTCTTAAGGAAATCCATGCGATCCTTGGATTCAAAGTATCTTTGTTGTCTTTGATCAAGAATGTCAGTCTGTCTGAAAGTTGCATGGCCAGAATAGCGAAGGCCTGATCGCAGCGTCTCTTCCATTGTAATTTCTCTTCAGCAGTTGCGTTTGCATCAAGAGTTTCTTCAGGGGGATCTGAATCAACTCCCCATAATCCTTTGGCTAGAAACACCATCTTCATGTTGAATGCGAATTCGTTGTAGTCTGCTCCGTCAAATGGCTGTATCTTGAAGTGATCACCNAAATCCATGCGATCCTTGGATTCAAAGTGTCGTTGTTGTCTTTGATCAAAAATGTCAGTCTGTCTGAAAGTTGCATGGCCAGAATAGCGAAGGCCTGATCGCAGCGTCTCTTCCATTGTAATTTCTCTTCAGCAGTTGCGTTTGCATCAAGAGTTTCTTCAGGGGGATCTGAATCAACTCCCCATAATCCTTTGGCTAGAAACACCATCTTCATGTTGAATGCGAATTCGTTGTAGTCTGCTCCGTCAAATGGCTGTATCTTGAAGTGATCACCCATGACGCCTCCACTGAAGCTCGCCATGGCTTCTGTTGTTGTCGTTAGATGGTAGGGAACAGCGCAACCAGTCTGCAAATTGTTTTGCGACACACCTGCTCTGATACCACTTGTTGTAAGCTATGATCGTTGAATGTCACAAAACAGATGCGAGACGGTGCAGAACCAAGTGCAGAATCAGTGAAGATCAACACAGGCTCACTCAGCCAGATCTACACACTGCAATGAGAGAGAGGAAGGAAGTCTCTTTCATAAACTCCAAGTACTGGGTACAAAGCACCTTCAATCTAGGTAGACTATAATAGAATAAAAGAGGAGAATGAGCCAGGCTAAATACCTTGCTTGTCTTCGCTGCTGCTCGTCTCGCTCTGTTGAACAGTGGTGCCGTCCGCAGCTGCCGTCTTCAAAACTACCGGCTTCGCTCGGCTGTTGTTTGGGTATTGTTTGGATGTTTTCGCTTCCGGTACATGACGACCGCTTGAACGTGGTCTTGACTCTCAAATGTTATCCCTGGTACCTCTGTGTATACATTCATTAGTCGTCGGCCGTAGATTGACCATCAGACGGTGGCCGTATCATCAACCGCTCGATAGATATCGATCGGTTATGCTCCCCCCCCCCATGTCCGAACTCTGCCGTTACTCTTCTTTATGCGGACGGACAGACCGATCACTTGTGGCTCAACTTCTGCCGAGTGTGCCACGTCGGCCTCCTGCTTAGGTACCACCCAAGCTTCCGCAACACCGAACCACTTGAAGTAAGTATGCAATAATCCACTGGATATATGTCACGCATCATCACTACACTTATCGAAATACAGGTACATCAGTGGGCAGGGGATGCACGGCAATGTCCTCTCTTCTGACCCCGGGCACGGGTAGTTGATAGGGTAGAGTAGGTCACGGGAAGTTTAAGTTTGTGTAAGTGCCTATAAGTGCGTGTAAGTGCGTATAAGTGTGTGTAAGTATGTGTAAGTGCGTGTACGTGCATGTAAGTGCGTTTAAGTATGTGTAAGTGCTTGTAAGTGCGTGTAAGTGCGTGTACATTTGTGTAAGTGCGTATAAGTGCATGTAAGTGCGTGTAAGTATGTGCAAGTACGTGTAAGTGTGTGTATGTACAAGTAAGTGCGTGTAAGCATGTGTAAGTGTATGTAAGTACGAGTAAGTGCGTGTAAGTACGTGTATGTACGTGTTAGTGGGTGTAAGTGCGTGTAAGTGCAAGAAAGTGCGTGTAAGTACGTGTAAGTGTGTGTAAGTGCGGGTAAGTGTGTAAGTGTGTGTAAGTGCGTGTAAGTACATGTAAGTGCGTGTAAATGTGTGTAAGTATGTGTATGTTTGTGTAGGTATGTGTAACTGCGTGTAAGTTCATTGAAGTATGTATAAGTACGTGTAAGTACGGTTTAAGTTCGTATCAGTGCGTGTAAGTGCGTGTAGATGCGTGTAAGTACGGTTTAAGTGCGTGGGATTTCGTGTAAGTTCGTGTAAGTGCGTGTAAGTGTGGGTAAGTGCGTGTAAGTGTGTGTAAGTGTGTGTACGTGCGTATCAGTATGTGTAAGTGTGTATAAGTGCCTGTAAGTACGTGTAAGTGCGCGTAAGTGCGTGTAAGTGTGTATTAGTGCATGTAAGTGCGTGTACATGCGTGTAAGTGCGTGTAAGTGTGTGTAAGTATGTGTAAGTATGTGTAAGTGCATGTAAGTGCGTCTAAGTGTGTGTATGTTCGTGCAAGTGCGTGTAAGTGCGTGTAAGTTTGTGTAAGTGTGTGTACGTGCGTGTAAGTGCATGTAAGTGCGTGTTAGTGCATGTAAGTGCGTGTAAGTGCACGTAAGTTCGTGTAGGTGTGTGTAAGTATGTGTAAGTGCATGTAAGTATGTATAAGTGCGTGTAAGTACGTGTAAGTACGTGTAAGTGTGTGTAAGTGCGTGTAAGTGCATGTAAGTACGTGTAAGTACGTGTAAGTACGTGTAAGTGTGTGTAAGTATGTGTAAGTGCATGTAAGCACACGTAAGTGCGTGTAAGTACGTATAAGTGCATGTTCGTGGGTCTAAGTACGTGTAAGTGCAAGTAAGAGTGTGTAAGTATGTGTAAGTGCGTGTACGTGCGTGTAAGTACGTGTAAGTGTATGTAAGTGCATGTAAGTGCGTGTAAGTGAGTGTAAGTGCGTGTAAGTATGTGTACGTTTGTGTAAGTGCTTATAATTGCGTGTAAGTGCGTATAAGTGTGTGTAAGTACGTGTAAGTGTGGTTTAAGTTTGTGTAAGTGCGTGTAAGTGCGTTTCAGTGCGTGTAAGTGTGGTTTAAGTACGTGTAATTTCGTGTAAGTTTGTGTAAGTGCGTGTAAGTACGTGTAAGTACGTGTAAGTGCGTGTAAGTGCATGTAAGTGCGTATAAGTACGTGTAAGTGTGTGTCAGTGTGTGTAAGTGCATATAAGTACGTGGAAGTACGTGTAGGTGCGTGTAATTTTGTGTAAGTGCATGTAAGTGCGTGTTAGTGCGTGTAAGTGCGTGTACGTGTGTGTAAGTGCATGTAAGTGTGAGTAAGTATGTGTAAGTTCGTATAAGTGTGTGTAAGTGCGTCTAAGTGTGTGTAAGTTTGTGCAAGTGTGTGTAAGTGTGTGTAAGTTTGTGTAAGTGCGTGTAAGTGCGTGCAAGTGTGTGTAAGTATGTGTTAGTGCATTTAAGTGCGTGTAAGTGCATGTAAGTTCGTGTAAGTATGTGTTAGTGTCTGTATATTCGTGTAAGTGCGTATAAGTTCGTGTAAGTGTGTGTAAGTTCGTGAAAGTACGTGTAAGTTTGTGAGTGCCTGTAAGTGTGTGTAAGTGTGTTTAAGTGCGTGTAAGTATGTGTAAATGCGTGTAAGTACGTGTAAGTGCGTGTAAGTGTGTGTAAGTACTCGTAACTGTATGTAAGTGCGTGTAAGTGTGTGTACGTTTGTGTAAGTGCGTGTAAGTGCGTGTAAGTGCATGTAAGTGCATGTAAGTGCATGTAAGTACGTGTAAGTGCGTTTAAGTGTGTGTATATGCGTGTAAGTGTGTGTAAGTGCGTGTAAGTGCATGTAGGTGCGTGGAGTGCGTGTAAGTGCACGTACGTTTGTGTAGGTGCGTGTAAGTTCGTGTAAGTGCGTGTAAGTATGTGTAAGTGCGTGTAAGTGCGTGTAAGTGCGTGTAAGTGGATGTAAGTTCATGTAAGAGCATGTAAGTGCGTGTAAGTGCGTGTAAGTGCGTGTAAGTGCGTGTAAGTGCTTGTAAATGCGTGTAAGTTTGTGTAAGTGCATGTAAGTGCGTGTAAGTGCGTGTAAGTGCTTGTAAATGCGTGTAAGTTTGTGTAAGTGCATGTAAGTGTGTGGAAGTGCTTGTAAGTACATGTGAGTGTGTGTAAGTGCGTGTAAGTGCATGTAAGTGCGTGTAAGTTTGTGTAAGTGCATGCAACTGTGTATAAGTATGTGTAAGTGCGTACAAGTGTGTGTCAGTTCATGTAAGTGCGTGTAAGTGCGTGTATGTATGTAGAAGTGTGTGTAAGTGCGTATAAGTGCGTATAAGTGTGTGTAAGTGCGTGTAAGTGCGTGTAAGTGCATGTAAGTGCGTCAAAGTGTGTGTAAGTGCGTGTTAGTGTGTGTAAGTTCGTCTTAGTTTGTGTAAGTGTGTGTAAGTGTGTGTAAGTGTGTGTAAGTGTGTAAGTGCGTGTAAGTGCATGTTAGTGCGTGTAAGTATGTGTAATTGCGTGTAAGTTCGTATAAGTGTGTGTAAGTTCGTGTAAGTACGTGTAGGCATGTATACATATGACTTCGTGCGT
Organism: Penium margaritaceum; assembly: GCA_023375785.1. Classification (NCBI taxonomy): domain Eukaryota; kingdom Viridiplantae; phylum Streptophyta; class Zygnematophyceae; order Desmidiales; family Peniaceae; genus Penium; species Penium margaritaceum. The sequence continues at coordinate 32,000 of SZWC01016640.1, read as the reverse complement.
ATAAGTGCGTGTAAGTGCGTGTAAGTGTGTGTAAGTACGTATAAGTACGTGTAAGTATGTGTAAGTGTTTATAAGTGCGTGTCAGTATGTGTAAGTACGTGTAAATGTGTATAAGTGCGTGTAAGTGCATGTAAGTGCGTGTAAGTGCGTGTAAGTGTGTGTACGTGCGTGTAAGTACGTGTAAGTGCGTGTAAGTTCATGTAAGTACGTTTAAGTGCGTGTAAGGGCGTGTAAGTGTGTGTAAGTTTGTGTACGTGCGTGTAAGTGTGTGTAAGTGCATGTAAGTGCTTGTAAGTACGTGTAAGTGCTCGTATGTGCGTGTAAGTGCGTGTAAGTGCGTGTAAGTGCGTGTAACTTTGTGTAAGTGCGTGCAAGTGTGTGTAAGTGGATGTAAGTGCGTGTAAGTGCATGTAAGTACGTGTAAGTATGTGTAAGTGCGTGTAAGTACGTATAAGTTTGTGTAAGTGCGTATAAGTGCGTGTAAGTGCATCTAAGTGTGTGTAAGTGCGTGTAAGTACGGTTTAAGTTCGTGTAAGTGCGTGTAAGTGTGTGTAAGTGCGTGTAAGTGCGTGTAAGTGGAGTTTAAGTGCGTGTAATGTTGTGTAAGTTCGTGTAAGTGCGTGTAAGTGGGTGTAAGTGCATGTAAGTGTGTCTAAGTGCGTCTGAGTACATGTAAGTTTGTGCAAGTGTGTGTAAGTGTAGTTTAAGTTCGTGTAAGTGCGTAAAAGTGTGTGTAAGTGCGTGTAAGTATGTGTAAGTACGTGTAAGTGCGTGTAAGTGCGTTTAAGTATATGTAAGTGTGTGTAAGTGCGTGTAAGTGCGTGTAAGTTTGTGTAAGTGCGTATAAGTGTGTGTAAGTATGTGTAAGTACATGTAAGTACGTATAAGTACGTGTAAGTGCAAGAACGTGTGTGCAAGTATGTGTACGTGCATGTAAGCACGTGTGAGTGCGTGTAAGTGCGTGTAAGTACGTGTAAGTGGATGTAAGTGTGTGTAAGTGCAAGTAAGTACGTATAAGTACGTGTAAGTACGTGTTAGTGTGTGTAAGTGCGTGTAAGTGCGTGTAAGTGTGTGTAAGTGTGTATAAGTGCGTGTAAGTACGTGTAAGTACATGTAAGTACGTGTAAGTGCGTGTAACTGTATGTACATACGTGTAAGTGCGTGTAAGTGTGTATAAGTGCGTGTAAGTACGTTTAAGTACATGTAAGTACGTGTAAGTGCGTGTAAGTGCGTGTAAGTGGGTTTAAGTGTGTGTAAGTGCGTGTAAGTGCGCTTTAAGTTCATGTAAGTGCGTGTAAGTGCGTTTAGGTGCGTATGAGTGCGTGTAAGTGCATGTAAGTGCAGATTAAGTGTGTGTAATATCGTGTAAGTTCGTGTAAGTGCATGTAAGTATGTGTAAGTATGTGTAAGTACATGTAAGTGCATATATGTGTGTGTAAGTGCATGTAAGTGCGTGTAAGTGTGTGTAAGTACGTGTAAGTGCATGTTAGTATGTATAGGTACGTGTAATTTTGTGTAAGTGCGTGTAAGTGCGTGTTAGTGCGTGTAAGTACGTGTAAGTGCGTGCAAGTACGTGTAAGTGCATGTAGGTGCGTCTAAGAACGTGTAAGTTTGTGCAAGTGCATGTAAGTGCGTGTAAGTTCGTGTATGTGCGTGTAAGTACGTGTAAGTGCGTGTAAGTGTGTATAAGTACGTAGAAGTGTGTGTAAGTGCGTGTAAGTGTGTGTAAGTGAATGTAAGTGTATGTAAGTGCGTGTAAGTGCGTGTAAATGCATGTAAGTGCGTATAAGTTTGTGTATGTGTGTGTTAGTGCATGTACGTTCATGTAGGTGCGTGTAAGTGCCTGTAAGTGCGTGTAAGTGCGTGTAAGGTGCGTGTAAGTTTGTGTAAGTGTGTGTTAATGGGTTTAAGTGCGTGTAAGTGTGTGTATGTGTGTGTAAGTACGTGTAAGTTTGTGTAAGAGTGTGTAAGTACGTGTAAGTGTGCGTAAGTGCGTATAAGTACGTGTAAGTGCTCGTATGTGCGTGTAAGTGCATATAAGTGTGTGTAAGTACGTGCAACTTTGTGTAAGTATTTGCAAGTGCGTGTAAGTGCATGTAAGTGCGTGTAAGTGCATGTAAGTACGTGTAAGTGCGTTTAAATGCGTGTAAGTGTGTGTACGTGCGTGTAATTACGTGTGGGTGCATGTAAGTGCGCGTATGTTCCTATAGGTATGTGTAAGTACGTGTCAGTGTGTGTAAGTATGTGTAAGTGTGTGTATGTGCGTATACCTGTGTGTAAGTGGATGTAAGAGCGTGTAAGAGCATGTAAGTGCATGTAAGAGCGTGCAAATGCGTGTAAGTACGTGTTAGTATGTGTAAGTGTGTGTTAGTGCGTGTACGTGCGTGTAAGTATGTGTAAGTGCATGTAAGTACGTGTGAGTACGTATAAGTACGTGTAAGTGCGTGTAAGTGCGTGTTAGTGCGTGTAAGTACGTGTAAGAGCGTGTACGTGCATGTAAGTACGTGTAAGCGTGGTTTATGTTCGTGTACGTGAGTGAAGGTGTGTGCAAGTACGTGTAAGTTCATGTAAGTACGTATAAGTACGTGTAAGAGCGTGTAAGTGCGTGTAAGTGCATGTAAGCGCGTGTAAGTGCATTTTAAGTTTGTGTAAGTATGTGTAAGTGTGTGTAAGTTTTTGTAAGTGCGTATAAGTGCATGTAAGTGCGTGTAAGTAGGAGTAAGTACGTGTAAGTGCAAGTAAGTGCATGTAAGTACGTGTAAGGGCATGTAAGCATGTGTAAGTGCATGTAAGTACGTGTAAGTGCGTGTTCGTGGGTGTAAGTGCGTGTAAGTGCAAGTAAGTGCGTGTAAGTATGTGTAAGTGCATGTAAGTACGTGTAAGGGCATGTAAGCATGTGTAAGTGCATGTAAGTACGTGTAAGTGCGTGTTCGTGGGTGTAAGTGCGTGTAAGTGCAAGTAAGTGCGTGTAAGTATGTGTTAGTATGTGCAAGTGTGTGTAAGCACGTGTAAATACGTGTAAGTACATGTATGTCCGTGTAAGTGTGTGTAAGTGCGTGTAAGTACGTGTAAGTTCATGTAAGTGCGTATAAGTGTGTGTAAGTGTGTGTAAGTGTGTGTAAGTGCGGTTTAAGTTCGTGTAAGTGCGTGTAACTGCGTGTAAGTGCGTGTCAGTGCGTGTAAGTGCGGTTTAAGTGCGTGTAATTTTGTGTAAGTTTGTGTAAGTGCGTGTAAGTGTGTGTAAGTGTGTATAAGTGCGTGTAAGTGCGTGTAAGTGCGTGTAAGTGCGTGTAAGTGCGTATAAATGTGTATAAGTGTATGAAAGTGCATGTTAGTGCGTGTAAGTGCGTGTAACTACATGTAAGTGTATGTAGGTGTGTGTAATTCTATGTAAGTGCATATAAGTACGTGTTAGTGCATGTAAGTGCGTGTAAGTGTGTGTAAGTACATGTAAGTGTGTGTAAGTGCGTGTAAGTGCGTATAAGTGTGTCTAAGTGCGTGTACGTTTGTGCAAGTGTGTGTGAGTGCGTGTAAGTACATGTAAGTGCGTGTAAGTATGTGTAAGTGCGTGTAAGTGCGTGTAAGTATGTGTAAGTGTATAAAAGTGTAGTTTAAGTTCGTATAAGTGCGTGTAAGTGCGTGTAAGTTTGTGTACGTGCGTGTAAGTGCTTGAAACTGCGTGTAAGTACGTGTAAGTACGTGTAAGTCATGTAAGTACAAGTTAGTGCATGTAAGTACGTGTAAGTGCATGTAAGCACATGTAAGTACGTGTTAGTATGTGTAAGTACGTGTAAGTGGGTGTAAGTTTGTGGAAGTGCAAGTAAGTGCGTCTAAGTACGTGTAAGTGCGTGTACGTGTGTGTAAGTACGTGTAAGTGCGTGTAAGTACGTGTAAGTGCGTGTAACTGTATGTACATACGTGTAAGTGCGTGTAAGTGTGTTTCAGTGTGTGTAAGTGCGGTTTAAGTGCGTGTAAGTGTGTTTCAGTGTGTGTAAGTGCGGTTTAAGTGTGTGTATATTCGTGTAAGTTCGTGTAAGTGTGTGTAAGTACGTGTAAGTGCGTCTAAGTACGTGTAAGTGCGTGTAAGTGCATGTAAGTGCATGTAAGTGCATGTAAGTACGTGTAAACATGTGTTAGTGCGTATACGTGTGTGTAAGTGCGTGTAAGTGCGTATAGGTGCGTGTAATTTTGTGTAAGTGCGTGTAAGTGCATGTTTGTGCGTGTAAGTACGTGTAAGTGTGTGTAAGTGCATGTAAGTGCGTATAAGTGTGTGTAAGTGCGTATATGTGCGTGTAAGAGCGTCTAAGTGCGTGTAAGTTCGTGCAAGTGAGTGTAAGTGCGTGTAAGTTTGTATATGTGCATGTAAGTGTGTGTAAGTGCGTGTAAGTGTGTGTAAGTAAGTGTAAGTACGTGTAAGTCCGTGTAAGTACGTGTAAGTGTGTGTAAGTGCGTGTAAGTTTGTGTGAGTGCGTGTTAGTACGTGTAAGTGCATGTACATGCATGTAAGTGCGTGTGAGTGTGTGTAAGTGTGTGTAAGTGCGTGTAAGTGCGTGTAAGTGCGTCTAAGTGTGTATATGTTTGTGCAAGTGCGTGTAAGTGCGTGTAAGTTCGTGTAAGTGAGTGTACGTGCGTGTAAGTGCGTGTAAGTGCGTGTTAGTGCATGTAAGTGCGTGTAAGTACATGTAAGTTCGTGTAGGTGCGTGTAAGTACGTGTAAGTGTGTGTAAGTATGTATAAGTGCGTATAAGTACGTGTAAGTATGTGTAAGTGCGTGTAAGTGTGTGTAAGTGCATGCAAGTACGTGTAAGTACGTGTAAGTATGTGTAAGTGTGTGTAAGTATGTGTAAGTGCATGTAAGCACAAGTAAGTGCGTATAAGTACGTATAAGTGCATGTTAGTGGGTGTAAGTGCGTGTAAGTGCAAGTAAGTACGTGAAAGTACGTGTAAGTGCGTGTACGTGTGTGTACTTATGTGTTAGTGTGTGTAAGTGCATGTAAGTGCGTGTAAGTGCGTGTAAGTGCGTGTAAGTACGTGTACGTTTGTGTAAGTGCTTATAACTGCGTGTAAGTACGTATAAGTGTGTGTAAGTACGTGTAAGTGCGGTTTAAGTTCGTGTAAGTGCGTGTAAGTGCATTTCAGTGCGTGTAAGTGTGGTTTAAGTACGTGCAATTTTGTTTAAGTTCATGTAAGTGCATGTAAGTACGTGTAAGTGCATGTAAGTACGTTTAAGTGTGTGTCAGTGAGTGTAAGTGCATGTAAGTACGTGTAAGTATGTGTAGGTGCGTGAAATTTTGTGTAAGTGCATGTAAGTGCGTGTTAGTGCGTGTAAAAACGTGTACGTGTGTGTAAGTGCATGTAAGTGTGTGTAAGTATGTGTAAGTTCGTATAAGTGTATGTAAGTGCATCTAAGTGCGTGTACGTTCGTGCAAGTGTGTATAAGTGTGTGTAAGTTTGTGTAAGTACGTGTAAGTGCGTGTAAGTGTGTCTAAGTGTGTGTTAGTGCATGTAAGTGCGTGTAAGTACGTGTAAGTTCGTGTAAGTATGTGTTAGTGTGTGTACATTCGTGTAAGTGCGTATAAGTACGTGTATGTGTGTGTAAGTACGTGTAAGTACGTGTAAGTTTGTGTAAGTGCGTGTAAGTACGTCTAAATGTGTGTAAGTGGGTGTAAGTGCGTGTAAGTTTGTGTAAGTGCTCGTAAGTGTGTGTAAGTGCGTGTAAGTGTGTGTAAGTTTGTGTAAGTGCGTGTAAGTACGTGTAAGTGCATGTAAGTGCATGTAAGTGCATGTTTGTACGTGTAAGTGTGTGTAAGTGTGTCTAAATGCGTGTAAGTGTGTGTAAGTGCGTGTTAGTGCATGTAGGTGCGTGTAAGTGCGTGGAAGTGCACGTACGTTCGTGTAGGTGCGTGTAAGTACGTGTAAGTGCGTGCAAGTATGTGTAAGCTTGTGTAAGTGTGTGTAAGTGCGTGTAAGTGGATATAAGTTCATAATAAAGCGTGTAAGTGCGTGTATGTGCGTGTAAGTGCGTGTAAGTGCTTGTAAATGCGTGTAAGTTTGTGTAAGTGCGTCTAAGTGTGTGGAAGTACTTGTAAGTATGTGTAAGTGCGTGTAAGTGCGTGTAAGTGCGTATAAGTGTGTGTAAGTGCGTGTAAGTGCATGTAAGTACGTATTAGTTTGTGTAAGTGCATGTAAGTGTGTATAAGTATGTGTAAGTACGTGTAAGTGCGTACAAGTGCGTGTCAGTGCATGTAAGTGCGTGTAAGTATGTATATGTATGTATAAGTGTGTGTAAGGGCGTATAAGTACGTATAAGTGTGTGTAAGTGCGTGTAAGTGCGTGGAAGTGCGTGTAAGTGTGTGTAAGTGCGTGTAAGTGTGTGTAAGTACGTTTAAGTTCGTGTAAGTGTGTGTAAGTGCGTGTAAGTGTGTGTAAGTGTGTAAGTGCGTGTAAGTGCGTGTTAGTACGTGTAAGTATGTGTAAGTGCGTGTAAGTTCGTATAAGTGCGTGTAAGTTCGTGTAAGTACGTGTAGGCATGTATACGTATGATTTCATGTGTGTAAGTGCGTGTATGTACGTGTAAGTGTGTGCAAGTGTGTGTAAGTTTGTGTAAGTGCGTGTAAGTGCGTGTAGGTGCGTGTAAGTGCATGTAAGTGCGTGTAAGTGTGTGTAAGTGTGTGTAAGTACGTGTAAGTACGTGTAAGTATGTGTAAGTGTGTATAAGTGCGTGTCAGTACATGTAAGTATGTGTAAGTGTGTATAAGTGCGTGTAAGTGCGTGTAAGTGTGTGTACGTGCATGTAAGTACGTGTAAGTGCGTGTAAGTGTGTGTACGTGCATGTAAGTACGTGTAAGTGCGTGTAAGTGTGTGTACGTGCATGTAAGTACGTGTAAGTGCGTGTAAGTGTGTGTACGTGCATGTAAGTACGTGTAAGTGCGTGTAAGTGTGTGTACGTGCATGTAAGTACGTGTAAGTGCGTGTAAGTGTGTGTACGTGCATGTAAGTACGTGTAAGTGCGTGTAAGTGTGTGTACGTGCATGTAAGTACGTGTAAGTGCGTGTAAGTGTGTGTACGTGCATGTAAGTACGTGTAAGTGCGTGTAAGTGTGTGTACGTGCATGTAAGTACGTGTAAGTGCGTGTAAGTGTGTGTACGTGCATGTAAGTACGTGTAAGTGCGTGTAAGTGTGTGTACGTGCATGTAAGTACGTGTAAGTGCGTGTAAGTGTGTGTACGTGCATGTAAGTACGTGTAAGTGCGTGTAAGTGTGTGTACGTGCATGTAAGTACGTGTAAGTGCGTGTAAGTGTGTGTACGTGCATGTAAGTACGTGTAAGTGCGTGTAAGTGTGTGTACGTGCATGTAAGTACGTGTAAGTGCGTGTAAGTGTGTGTACGTGCATGTAAGTACGTGTAAGTGCGTGTAAGTGTGTGTACGTGCATGTAAGTACGTGTAAGTGCGTGTAAGTTCCTGTAAGTGCGTTTAAGTGCGTGTAAGTGCGTGTAAGTGCGTGTAAGTTTGTGTACGTACGTGTAAGTGTGTGTAAATGCATGTAAGTGCTTGTAAGTATGTGTAAGTGCTCGTATGTGCGTGTAAGTACGTGTAAGTGCGTGTAAGTGCGTGTAACTTTGTGTAAGTACATGCAAGTGTGTGTAAGTGGATGTAAGTGCGTGTAAGTGCATGTAAGTACGTGTAAGTATGTGTAAGTGTGTGTAAGTTTGTGTAAGTGCGTATAAGTGCGTGTAAGTGCATGTAAGTGTGTGTAAGTGCGTGTAAGTACGATTTAAGTTCGTGTAAGTGCGTGTAAGTGTGTGTAAGTGCGTGTAAGTGCGTGTAAGTGCAGTTTAAGTGCGTGTAATTTTGTGTAAGTTCGTGTAAGTGCGTGTAAGTGCGTGTAAGTGCGTGTAAGAGTGTCTAAGTTCATCTGAGTACATGTAAGTTTGTACAAGTGCGTGAAAGTGTAGTTTAAGTTCGTGTAAGTGCGTTAAAGTGCGTGTACGTGCGTGTAAGTATGTGTAAGTGTGTGTAAGTGCGTGTAAGTGCGTTTAAGTATGTGTAAGTGCGTGTAAGTGTGTGTAAGTATGTGTAAGTTCGTGTAAGTGTGTATAAGTATGTGTAAGTGTGTGTAAGTACATGTAAGTACGTGTAAGTACGTGTAAGTGCAAGAAAGTGTGTGTAAGTATGTGTACGTGCATGTAAGCATGTGTACGTGCGTGTAAGTGCGTGTAAGTGGATGTAAGTGTTTGTAAGTGCAATTAAGTACGTATAAGTACGTGTAAGTGCGTTTTAGTATGTGTAAGTACGTGTAAGTGCGTGTAAGTGCGTGTAAGTGTGTGTAAGTGTGTATAAGTGCGTGTAAGTACGTTTAAGTTCGTGTACAAACGTGTAAGTGCGGTTTAAGTTCGTGTAAGTGCGTGTAAGTGCATTTCAGTGCGTGTAAGTGTGGTTTAAGTACGTGTAATTTTGTGTAAGTTCGTGTAAGTGCGTGTAAGTACGTGTAAGTGTGTGTAAGTTCGTGTAAGTGCGTGTAAGTACGTGTAAGTGCGTGTAAGTACGTGTAAGTGTGTGTCAGTGTGTGTAAGTGCATGTAAGTACGTGTAAGTACGTGTAGGTGTGTGAAATTTTGTGTAAGTGCATGTAAGTGCGTGTACGTGTGTGTAAGTGCATGTAAGTGTGTGTAAGTATGTGTAAGTTCGTATAAGTGTGTGTAAGTGTGTCTAAGTACGTGTACGTTTGTGCAAGTGTGTGTAAGTGTGTGTAAGTTCGTGTAAGTGCGTGTAAGTGCGTGTAAGTGCGTGTAAGTGTGTGTTAGTGCATGTAAGTGCGTGTAAGTGCGTGTAAGTTCGTGTAAGTATGTGTTAGTGTGTGTACATTCGTGTAAGTGCGTGTAAGTGCGTGTAAGTGTGTGTTAGTGCATGTAAGTGCGTGTAAGTGCGTGTAAGTTCGTGTAAGTATGTGTTAGTGTGTGTACATTCGTGTAAGTGCGTATAAGTACGTGTATGTGTGTCTAAGTACGTGTAAGTACGTGTAAGTTTGTGTTAGTGCGTGTAAGTACGTGCAAATGCATGTAAGTACGTGTAAGTGCGTGTAAGTGTGTGTAAGTGCTCATAAGTGTGTGAAAGTGCGTGTAAGTGTGTGTAAGTTCGTGTAAGTGCGTGTAAGTGCGTGTAAGTGCATGTAAGTGCATGTAAGTGCATGTAAGTACGTGTAAGTGTGTGTAAGTGTGTGTAAGTTCGTGTAAGTGCGTGTAAGTGCGTGTAAGTGCATGTAAGTGCATGTAAGTGCATGTAAGTACGTGTAAGTGTGTGTAAGTGTGTGTAAATGCGTGTAAGTGTGTATAAGTGCATGTAAGTGCATGTAGGTGCATGTAAGTGCATGTAAGTGCACATACGTTCGTGTAGATGCGTGTAAGTATGTGTAAGTGCGTGTAAGTGGATATAAGTTCATATAAGAGCGTGTAAGTGCGTGTATGTGCATGTAAGTGTGTGTAAGTGCTTGTAAATAGGTATAAGTTTGTGTAAGTGCGTGTAAGTGTGTGGAAGTGCTTGTAAGTATGTGTAAGTGCGTGTAAGTGCGTGTAAGTGCGTATAAGTGTGTGTAAGTGCGTGTAAGTGCATGTAAGTACGTGTAAGTTTGTGTAAGTGCATGTAAGTGTGTGTAAGTGTGTGTAAGTATGTGTAAGTGCGTACAAGTGCGTGTCAGTGCATGTAAGTGCGAGTAAGTGCGTATATGTATGTATAAGTGCGTGTAAGTGCGTATAAGTGCGTATAAGTGTGTGTAAGTGCGTGTAAGTGCGTGTAAGTGCGTGTAAGTGCGTGTAAGTGTGCGTAAGTGCGTGGAAGTGTGTATAAGTACATGTAAGTTTGTTTAAGTGTGTGTAAGTGCGTGTAAGTGTGTTTAAGTGTGTAAGTGCGTGTAAGTGCGTGTTAGTGCGTGTAAGTATGTGTAAGTGCGTGTAAGTTCGTATAAGTGTGTGTAAGCTCGTGTAAGTACGTGTAGGCATGTATACGTATGATTTCGTACGTGTAAGTGCGTGTTTGTGCGTGTAACAGTGTGTAAGTGTGTGTAAGTTTGTGTAAGTGCGTGTACGTGCGTGTAGGTGCGTGTAAGCGCGTGTAAGTGCGTGTAAGTGTGTGTAAGTGTGTGTAAGTACGTGTAAGTACATGTAAGTATGTGTAAGTGTGTATAAGTGCGTGTCGGTACATGTAAGTACGTGTAAATGTGTATAAGTGCGTGTAAGTGCATGTAAGTGTGTGTAAGTGCGTGTAAGTGTGTGTACGTGCATGTAAGTACGTGTAAGTGCGTGTAAGTTCCTGTAAGTGCGTTTAAGTGCGTGTAAGTGCGTGTAACTTTGTGTAAGTACGTGCAAGTGTGTGTAAGTGGATGTAAGTGCGTGTAAGTGCATGTAAGTACGTGTAAGTATGTGTAAGTGCGTGTAAGTACGTGTAAGTTTGTGTAAGTGCATATAAGTGCATGTAAGTGTGTGTAAGTGCGTGTAACTACGGTTTAAGTTCGTGTAAGTGCGTGTAAGTGTGTGTAAGTGCGTATAAGTGCGTGTAAGTGCAGTTTAAGTGCGTGTAATTTTGTGTAAGTTTGTGTAAGTGCGTGTAAGTGCGTGTAAGTGCGTGTAAGTGTGTCTAGGTGCATCTGAGTACGTGTAAGTTTGTGCAAGTGCGTGTAAGTGTAGTTTAAGTTCTTGTAAGTGCGTAAAAGTGCGTGTAAGTGCGTGTAAGTATGTGTAAGTGCGTGTAAGTACGTGTAAGTGCGTTTAAGTATGTGTAAGTGCGTGTAAGTGCGTGTAAGTACGTGTAAGTGCGTGTAAGTGCGTGTAAGTGCGTGTAAGTGCGTGTAAGTGCGTGTAAGTGCGTGTAAGTGCGTGTAAGTGCGTGTAAGTGCGTGTAAGTGCGTGTAAGTGCGTGTAAGTGCGTGTAAGTGCGTGTAAGTGCGTGTAAGTGCGTGTAAGTGCGTGTAAGTGCGTGTAAGTGCGTGTAAGTGCGTGTAAGTGCGTGTAAGTGCGTGTAAGTGCGTGTAAGTGCGTGTAAGTGCGTGTAAGTGCGTGTAAGTGCGTGTAAGTGCGTGTAAGTGCGTGTAAGTGCGTGTAAGTGCGTGTAAGTGCGTGTAAGTGCGTGTAAGTGCGTGTAAGTGCGTGTAAGTGCGTGTAAGTGCGTGTAAGTGCGTGTAAGTGCGTGTAAGTGCGTGTAAGTGCGTGTAAGTGCGTGTAAGTGCGTGTAAGTGCGTGTAAGTGCGTGTAAGTGCGTGTAAGTGCGTGTAAGTGCGTGTAAGTGCGTGTAAGTGCGTGTAAGTGCGTGTAAGTGCGTGTAAGTGCGTGTAAGTGCGTGTAAGTGCGTGTAAGTGCGTGTAAGTGCGTGTAAGTGCGTGTAAGTGCGTGTAAGTGCGTGTAAGTGCGTGTAAGTGCGTGTAAGTGCGTGTAAGTGCGTGTAAGTGCGTGTAAGTGCGTGTAAGTGCGTGTAAGTGCGTGTAAGTGCGTGTAAGTACGTGTAAGTGCGTGTAAGTGTGTGTAAGTATGTAGAAGTGTGTGTAAGTGCGTGTAATTCCATGTAAGTGTATGTAAGTGCGTGTAAGTGCGTGTAAATGCGGGTAAGTGCGTGAAAGTTCGTGTATGTGCATGTTAGTGCGTGTACGTTCATGTAGGTGCGTGTAAGTGCCTCTACGTGCGTGTAAGTGTGAGTAAGGTGCGTGTAAGTTTGTGTAAGTGTGTGTAAATGGGTTTATTTGTGTGTAAGTGCGTGTAAGTGCCTGTAAGTGTGTGTAAGTTTGTGTAAGTGTGTGTAAGTGCGTGTAAGTGTGCGTAAGTGTGTATAAGTGCGTGTAAGTGCTCGTATGTGCGTGTAAGTGCATGTAAGTTTGTGTAAGTACGTGTAACTTTGTGTAAGTATGTGCAAGTGCGTGTAAGTGCATGTAAGTACGTGTAAGTGCGTTTAAATACGTGTATGTGCGTGTAATAACATGTAGGTGCATGTAAGTGTGCGTAACTTCCTGTATGTATGTGTAAGTACGTGTCAGTGCATGTACGTATGTGTAAGTGTGTGTATGTGCGTATACCTGTGTGTAAGTGGATGTAAGAGCGTGTAAGAGCGTTTAAATGCGTGTAAGAGCGTGTAAATGCGTGTAAGTACGTGTAAGTACGTGTAAGTGTGTGTAAGTGCGTGTAAGTGTGTGTAAGTGTGTGTAAGTGCATGTAAGTGCATATAAGTATGTACAAGTAAGTGTAAGTGCGTGTAAGTGCGTGTTAGTGCGTGTATGTACGTGTAAGAGCGTGTAGGTGCATGTAAGTACGTGTAAGCGTGGTTTATGTTCGTGTACGTGGGTGAAGGTGTGTGCAAGTACGTGTAAGTTCATGTAAGTACGTGTAAGTGCATGTAAGAGTGTGTAAGTGCGTGTAAGTGCGTGTAAGCACGTGTAAGTGCAGTTTAAGTTCGTGCAAGTACGTGTAAGTGTGTGTGAGTTTGTGTAAGTGCGTGTGAGTATGTGTAAGTGCGTGTAAGTACGTGTAAGTACGTGTAAGTACGTGTAAGTACAAGTAAGTGCATGTAAGTACGTGTAAGTGCATGTAAGTATGTGTAAGTGCGTGTAAGTACGTGTAAGTACGTGTAAGTACGTGTAAGTACGTGTAAGTACAAGTAAGTGCATGTAAGTACGTGTAAGTGCATGTAAGCATGTGTAAGTGCGTGTCAGTACGTGTAAGTGCGTATACGTGGGTGTAAGTGCGTATAAGTGCAAGTAAGTGCGTGTAAGTATGTGTAAGTATGTGTAAGTGTGTGTAAGAACGTGTAAGTACGTGTAAGTATGTGTAAGTGCGTGTAAGTGTGTGTAAGTGCGTGTAAGTACGTGTAAGTTCATGTAAGTGCGTATAAGTGTGTGTAAGTGTGTGTAAGTGCGTGTAAGTGCGGTTTAAGTTCGTGTAAGTGCGTGTAACAGTGTGTAAGTGTGTGTCAGTGCGTGTAAGTACGGTTTAAGTGCGTGTAATTTTGTGTAAGTTCGTGTAAGTGCGTGTAAGTGCGTGTATGTGCGTATAAGTGTGTGTAAGTACGTGTAAGTGCGTGTAAGTGCGTGTAAGTGCGTATAAGTGCGTATAAGTGTATGAAAGTGCATGTTAGTGTGTGTAAGTGCGTGTAAGTGCATGTAAGTGTGTGTAGGTGTGTGTATTTTTGTGTAAGTGCGTGTAAGTGCATGTTAGTGCATGTAAGTGCGTGTAAGTGTGTGTAAGTGCATGTAAGTGTGTGTACGCACGTATAAGTGCGTATAAGTGCGTCTAAGTGCGTGTAAGTTTGTGCAAGTGTGTGTGAGTGCGTGTAAGTGCATGTAAGTGCGTGTAAGAATGTGTAAGTGCGTGTACATGCATGTAAGTGCGTGTAAGTGTGTATAAGTGCGGTTTAAGTTTGTATAAGTGCGTGTAAGTGCGTGTAAGTTTGTGTACGTGCATGTAAGTGCATGTAACGGCGTGTAAGTACGTGTAAGTATGTGTAAGTCATGTAAGTGCAAGTAAGTGCATGTAAGTACGTGTAGGTGCATGTAAGCACGTGTAAGTGCATGTTAGTACGTGTAAGTGTGTGTAAGTGGGTGTAAGTTCGTGGAAGTGCAAGTAAGTGCGTTTAAGTACGTGTAAGTGCGTGTAAGTGTGTGTAAGTGCGTGTAAGTGCGTGTAAATGCATGTAAGTACGTGTAAGTGCGTGTAAGTGTGTGTCAGTGTGTGTAAGTGCAGTTTAAGTGCGTGTATATTTGTGTAAGTTCGTGTAAGTGTGTGTAAGTACGTGTAAGTGTGTCTAAGTACATGTAAGTGCGTGGAAGTGTGTGTAAGTGTATGTAAGTGCATGTAAGTGCGTGTAAACATGTGTTAGTGCGTATAAGTGTGTGTAAGTGCGTGTAAGTGTGTATATGTGCGTGCAATCTTGTGTAAGTGCGTGTAAGTACATGTTTGTGCGCGTAAGTACGTGTAAGTGTGTGTAAGTGCGTGTAAGTACGTATAAGTGTGTGTAAGTGCGTATATGTGCGTGTAAGTGCGTGTAAGTGCATGTAAGTGCGTGTAAGTGTGTGTAAGTACCTGTAAGTGCGTGTAAGTGCGTGTTAGTATGTGTACGTGCGTGTAAGTGCGAGTAAGTGTGTGTAAGTACCTGTAAGTGCGTGTAAGTGCGTGTTAGTATGTGTACGTGCGTGTAAGTGCGAGTAAGTGTGTGTAAGTACCTGTAAGTGCGTGTAAGTGCGTGTTAGTATGTGTACGTGCGTGTAAGTGCGAGTAAGTGTGTGTAAGTACATGTAAGTGCGTGGAAGTGTGTGTAAGTGTATGTAAGTGCATGTAAGTGTGTGTACGCACGTATAAGTGCGTATAAGTGCGTCTAAGTGCGTGTAAGAGCGTGCAAGTGAGTGTAAGTGCGTGTAAGTTTGTATATGTGCGTGTAAGTGCGTGTAAGTGCGTGTAAGTGTGTGTAAGTGCGTGTAAGTACGTGTAAGTGCGTGTAAGTACGTGTAAGTGTGTGTAAGTGCGTGTAAGTTCGTGTAAGTGCGTGTTAGTATGTGTACGTTCGTGTAAGTGCGAGTAAGTGTGTGTAAGTACATGTAAGTGCGTGTAAGCGCGTGTAAGTTCGTGTAAGTGCATGTAAGTGCATGTAAGTGCATGTAAGTGCGTGTAAGTGTGTGTAAGTGCGTGTAAGTGCGTGTAAGTGCATGTAAGTGCATGTAAGTGCATGTAAGTGCGTGTAAGTGTGTGTAAGTGCGTGTAAGTGCGTGTAAGTGCATGTAAGAGCATGTAAGTGCGTGTAAGTGTGTGTAAGTTTTTATAAGTACGTGTAAGTGCGTGTAAGTGTGTGTAAGAGCGTGTAAGTTAGTGTAAGTGCGTGTAAGTGCATGTAAGTGCGTATAAGTGCACGTAACCGCACGTAAGTGCATGTAAGTGCGTGTAAGTGCATGTAAGTGCAAGTAAATGCGTGTAAGTGTGTGTAAGTGCGTGTAAGTACATGCAGGTGCGTGTAAGTGTGTGTAAGTACACGTAAGTTCGTGTAAGTACGTGTAAGTATGTGTAAGTGCGTGTAAGTACGTATAAGTGGATGTAAGTTTGTATAAGAGGGTATAAGTGCGTGTAAGTATGTGTAAGTACGTGTAAATGCATGTAAGTTTGTGTAAGTATGTGTAAGTGCGTGTAAGTGCTGGTAAGTGTGTGCAAGTGTGTGTAAGTGTGTGTAAGTGCGTGTAAGTACGTATAAGTGCGTATAAGTATGTGTAAGTGCGTGTAAGTGCTTGCAAGTGCATGTAATTGTGTGTAAGTGTGTGTAAGCGTGTAAGTGCATGTACGTGCGTGTAAGTGTATATAAATAAGTGTAAGTGCATGTAAGTTTGTATAAGTGCGTGTAAGTTCGCGTAAGTGCGTGAAAGCATGTGTAAGTACGAGTTTGTGCATGTAAGTGTGTGTAAGTGCGTTTAAGTACGTGTAAGTGTGTGTAAGTGCGTGTAAGTTCGTGTAAGTGCATGTAAGTGCGTGTAAGTGTGTATAAGTACGTGTGATTGCGTGTTTGTGCATATAAGTACATGTTAGTGCGTGGAAGTGCGTGTAAGTTTGTGTAAGTGCGTGTAAGTACGTGTAAGTGCGTGTAAGTATGTGTAAGTGCGTATAAAAGTGTGTCTGTGTGTGTAAGTGCGTGTAAGTGTGTCTATGTATATACAAGTGTGTATAAGTACGTGTAAGTGTGTGTGAGTGTGTGTAAGTGGGTGTAAGTGCATGTAAGTGCAGTTTACGTTTGTGTAAGTGTGTGTAAGTGCATGTAAGGTCATTAAAGTGCGTGTAAGTGCACGTAAGTGCGTGTAAGTACGTATAAGTACGTGTAAGTGCGTGTAGGTATGTGTAAGTGCATGTATGCACGTGTAAGTGCATGTAAGTGAGTGCGTGTAAGTGCAAGTAAGTGTGTGTAAATACGTGTAAGTGTGTGTAAGTGCGTGTAAGTGCGTGTAAGTGCATGTAAGTGCATATAAGTGCGTGTAAGTGCGTGTAAGTACGTGTAATTTCGTGTAAGTGCGTGTAAGTGCATGTAAGTGTGTGTAAGTGTGTGTAAGTGCGTGTACATGCGGTTTAAGTTCGTGTAAGAACGTGTAAGTGCATGTAAGTGTGTGTCACTGCGTGTAAGTGTGGTTTAAGTGCGTATAATTTTGTGTAAGTTCGTGTAAGTGTGTGTAAGTGCGTGTAAGCGCGTACAAGTGCGTATAAGTGCGTGTAAGTGCGTATAAGTGCATGTAAGTACGTGCAAGTACGTGTAAGTATGTGTAAGTGCATGTAAGTGGGTGTTAGTGTATGTAAGTGTGTGTAAGTGCGTGTAAGTGTGTGTAGGTGCGTGTAGTTTTGTGTAAGTGCGTGTCAGTGCGTGTTAGTGGGTGTAAGTACGTGTAAGTGTGTGTAAGTGCATGTACGTGCGTGTAAGTGTGTGTAAGTGCGTGTAAGTGTGTGTAGGTGCGTGTAGTTTTGTGTAAGTGCGTGTCAGTGCGTGTTAGTGGGTGTAAGTACGTGTAAGTGTGTGTAAGTGCATGTACGTGCGTGTAAGTGTGTGTAAGTGCGTGTAAGTGTGTGTAAGTATGTCTAAGTGTGTGTCAGTTCGTGCAAGTACGTATAAGTGTGTGTAAGTTTGTGTAAGTGCGTGTAAGTGCATGTAAGTGTGTGTAAGTGCGTGTAAGTGCGTGTAAATGCGTGTAATTGTATGTTAGTGCAATTTAAGTTTGTGTAAGTATGTGTAAGTGCGTGTAAGTTTGTGTAAGTGCCTGTAAGTGCATGTAAGTGCATGTAAGTACGTGTTAGTACATGTAAGTACGTGTAAGTGCAAGTAAGTGCGTGTAAGTATGTGTAAGTGTATGTAAGCACGAGCAAGTGCGTGTAAGATCATGTAAGTGTGTGTTAGTGGGTGTAAGTGCGTGTAAGTGCAAGTAAGTGCGTGTAAGTACGTATAAGTGCGTGAAAGTGCATGTAAGTGCGTGTAAGTGTGTGTAAGTACGTATAAGTGCGTGTAAGTGTGTGTAAGTGTGTGTAAGTACATGTATGTTTGTATTCGTGCGTGTAACTACGTGTAAGTGCGTTTAAGTGTGTGTAAGTGCGTGTAAGTGTGGTTTAAGTTCATGGAAGTGCGTGTAAGTGCGTGTCAATGCGTGTAAGTGCGGTTTAAGTGAGTGTAATTTCGTGTAAGTACGTGTAAGTTTGTGTAAGTGCGTGTAAGTGCGTGTAAGTGCGTGTAAGTGCGTGTAAGTGTTTGTCAGTGTGTGTAAGTGCGTGTAAGTGCTTGTAAGTACGTGTGGGTACGTGTAATTTTGTGTAAATACGTGTAAGTGCGTGTTAGTATGTGTAAGTGCGTGTACGTGCGTGTAATTGCGTGTAAGTGTGTGTAAGTGCGTGTAAAAGCGTGTAAGTGCGTCTAAGTGCGTGTAAGTTTGTGCAAGTGCGTGTAAGTGCATGTAAATTTGTGTACGTGTGTGTAAGTGCGTGTAAGTGTGTGTAAGTGCGTGTTAGTGCATGTAAGTGCCTATAAGTATGTGTAAGTTTATGTAAGTCCGCGTTAGTACGTGTACATTTGTGTTAGTGTGTGTAAGTGCGTGCAAATGCGTATACGTTTATGTAAGTGCGTGTAAGTGCATGTAAGTGCGTGTAAGTACGTGTAAGTGCGTGTAAATACATGTAAGTGTGTGTAAGTGCATGTAAGTGTATGTAAGTGCTCGTAAGTGTGTGTAAGTGCGTGTAAGTACATGTAAGTGCGTGTAAGTTTATGTAAGTGTGTGTAAGTGCGTGTAAGTACGTGTAAGTGCATGTAAGTGGATGTAAGTACGTGTAAGTGCGTGTAAGTGTGTGTAAATGCGTGAAAGTGTATGCAAGTGCGTGTAAGTGCATGTAGGTGCGTGTAAGTACGTATAAGTGCACGTGAGTTTGTGTAGGTGCGTGTAAGTACGTGTAAGTGCATGTAAGTGCGTGTAAGTACGTGTAAGTGCATGTAAGTGGATGTAAGTACGTGTAAGTGCGTGTAAGTGCATGTAAGTACGTGTAAGTGCGTGTTACTGGGTGTAAGTGCAAGTAAGTGCGTGTAAGTACGTGTAAGTGCATGTAAGTGGATGTAAGTACGTGTAAGTGCGTGTAAGTGCATGTAAGTACGTGTAAGTGCGTGTTACTGGGTGTAAGTGCAAGTAAGTGCGTGTAAGTACGTGTAAGTGCATGTAAGTGGATGTAAGTACGTGTAAGTGCGTGTAAGTGTGTGTAAATGCGTGAAAGTGTATGCAAGTGCGTGTAAGTGCATGTAGGTGCGTGTAAGTACGTATAAGTGCACGTGAGTTTGTGTAGGTGCGTGTAAGTACGTGTAAGTGCACGTAAGTTTGTGTAAGTACGTGTACGTATGTGTAAGTGCGTGTAAGTGTTAGTAAGTGCGTGTAAGTGCGTGTAAGTGGATATAAGTTCGTGTAAGAGCATGTAAGTACGTGTAAGTGCGTGTAACTTCGTGTAAGTGTATGTAAGTGCAGTTTAAGTTTGTGTACGTATGTATAAGTGCGTGTAAGTTTGTATAAGTGTGTGTAAGTGCGTGTAAGTGCATGTAAGTACGTGTAAGTATGTGTAAGTACGTGTAAGTGCAAGTAAGTGCCTGTAAGTATGTGTAAGTGCATGTAAGCACGAGTAAGTGCGTGTAAGTACGTGTAAGTGCGTGTTACTGGGTGTAAGTGCAAGTAAGTGCGTGTAAGTACGTGTAAGTGCATGTAAGTGCGTGTAAGTATGTATAAGTGTGTGTAAGTAAGTGTAAATATGTGTAAGTGCGTGTAAGTGCGTGTAAGTACGTGTACATATGTGTAAGTGCTTGTAACTGCGTGTAAGTGTGTATAAGTGTGTGTAAGTGCGTGTAAGTGCGGTTTAAGTTCGTGTAAGTGTGTGTAAGTACGTGTCAGTGCATGTAAGTGCGGTTTAAGTAAGTGTAGTCTTGTGTAAGTTCGTGTAAGTGCATGTAAGTGCGGTTTAAGTTGGTGTAACTGCATGTAAGTGCATATAAATACGTGTAAGTGTGTGTGTATATGTATAAGTACGTGTAAGTGCGTGTTAGTGCATGTAAGTACGTCTAAGTGTGTGTAAGTGAGTATAAGTGCGGTTTAAGTTGGTGTAACTGCATGTAAGTGCATATAAATACGTGTAAGTGTGTGTGTATATGTATAAGTACGTGTAAGTGCGTGTTAGTGCATGTAAGTACGTCTAAGTGTGTGTAAGTGAGTATAAGTGCGGTTTAAGTTGGTGTAACTGCATGTAAGTGCATATAAATACGTGTAAGTGTGTGTGTATATGTATAAGTACGTGTAAGTGCGTGTTAGTGCATGTAAGTACGTCTAAGTGTGTGTAAGTGAGTATAAGTGCGGTTTAAGTTGGTGTAACTGCATGTAAGTGCATATAAATACGTGTAAGTGTGTGTGTATATGTATAAGTACGTGTAAGTGCGTGTTAGTGCATGTAAGTACGTCTAAGTGTGTGTAAGTGAGTATAAGTGCGGTTTAAGTTGGTGTAACTGCATGTAAGTGCATATAAATACGTGTAAGTGTGTGTGTATATGTATAAGTACGTGTAAGTGCGTGTTAGTGCATGTAAGTACGTCTAAGTGTGTGTAAGTGAGTATAAGTGCGGTTTAAGTTGGTGTAACTGCATGTAAGTGCATATAAATACGTGTAAGTGTGTGTGTATATGTATAAGTACGTGTAAGTGCGTGTTAGTGCATGTAAGTACGTCTAAGTGTGTGTAAGTGAGTATAAGTGCGGTTTAAGTTGGTGTAACTGCATGTAAGTGCATATAAATACGTGTAAGTGTGTGTGTATATGTATAAGTACGTGTAAGTGCGTGTTAGTGCATGTAAGTACGTCTAAGTGTGTGTAAGTGAGTATAAGTGCGGTTTAAGTTGGTGTAACTGCATGTAAGTGCATATAAATACGTGTAAGTGTGTGTGTATATGTATAAGTACGTGTAAGTGCGTGTTAGTGCATGTAAGTACGTCTAAGTGTGTGTAAGTGAGTATAAGTGCGGTTTAAGTTGGTGTAACTGCATGTAAGTGCATATAAATACGTGTAAGTGTGTGTGTATATGTATAAGTACGTGTAAGTGCGTGTTAGTGCATGTAAGTACGTCTAAGTGTGTGTAAGTGAGTATAAGTGCGGTTTAAGTTGGTGTAACTGCATGTAAGTGCATATAAATACGTGTAAGTGTGTGTGTATATGTATAAGTACGTGTAAGTGCGTGTTAGTGCATGTAAGTACGTCTAAGTGTGTGTAAGTGAGTATAAGTGCGGTTTAAGTTGGTGTAACTGCATGTAAGTGCATATAAATACGTGTAAGTGTGTGTGTATATGTATAAGTACGTGTAAGTGCGTGTTAGTGCATGTAAGTACGTCTAAGTGTGTGTAAGTGAGTATAAGTGCGGTTTAAGTTGGTGTAACTGCATGTAAGTGCATATAAATACGTGTAAGTGTGTGTGTATATGTATAAGTACGTGTAAGTGCGTGTTAGTGCATGTAAGTACGTCTAAGTGTGTGTAAGTGAGTATAAGTGCGGTTTAAGTTGGTGTAACTGCATGTAAGTGCATATAAATACGTGTAAGTGTGTCTAAGTACATGTAAGTGCGTGGAAGTGCGTATAAGTGCGTGTGAGTGCGTGTAAGTACGTGTAAGTACGTGTAAGTACGTGTAAGTGTATGTAAGTGCGTATAAGTTTGTGTAAGTGCGTGTAAGTGCGTATAAGTGCATGTAAGTGTGTATAAGTGCGTTTAAGAATGTGTTAGTGCGTGTAAGTGCGTGTAAGTGCGTGTAAGTATGTGTAAGTGTATGTAAGGGCATGTAAGTTTGTGTAAGTGCGTGTAAGTTTGTGTAAGTGTGTGTAACTGCGTGTAAGTGTGTGTAAGTACGTGTAAGTGCGTGCAAGTGCGTGTAAGCACGTGTAAGTGTGTGTAAGTACAAGTAAGTGTATGTAAGTACGTGTAAGTGCGAGTAAGTGCGTGTAAGTGCATGAAAGTATGTGTAAGTGCGTGGAAGTGCGTATAAGTATGTGTACATTCGTGCAAGTGCGTGTAAGTGCATGTAAGTGCGTGTAAGTACGTGTAAGTGCGTGTAAGTGCTTGTCAGTGCGTGTAAGTACGTGTAAGTGCGTGTAAGTGCTTGTCAGTGCGTGTAAGTACGTGTAAGTGCGTGTAAGTGCTTGTCAGTGCGTGTAAGTACGTGTAAGTGCGTGTAAGTGCTTGTCAGTGCGTGTAAGTACGTGTAAGTGCGTGTAAGTGCTTGTCAGTGCGTGTAAGTACGTGTAAGTGCGTGTAAGTGCTTGTCAGTGCGTGTAAGTACGTGTAAGTGCGTGTAAGTGCTTGTCAGTGCGTGTAAGTACGTGTAAGTGCGAGTAAGTGCGTGTAAGTGCATCTAAGTGCGTGTAAGTTTGTACAAGTGTGTGTAAGTGTGTGTAAGTTCGTGTAAGTGCGTGTAAGTGTGTGTAAGTGCGTGTAAGTGCGTGTTAGTGCATGTAAGTACGTGTAAGTGCGTGTTAGTTCGTGTAAGTATGTGTTAGTGCGTGTACATCTGTGTAAGTGCGTGTGAGTTTGTGTAAGTGCATGTAAGTGCGTGTAAGTATGTCTAAGTTCGTTTAAGTGCGTGTAAGTGCATGTAAGTGCGTGTAAGTATGTGTAAGTGTTTGTAGGTGTGTGTAAATACGTGTAAGTGCATGTAAGTGCGTATAAGTGTGTGTGAGTGCTCGTAAGTCTGTGTAAGTGCGTGTAAGTGCGTGTAAGTGGGTATAAGTGCGTATAAGTTCGTGTAAGTGCGTGTAAGTACGTGTAAGTGCGTGTAAGTGCATGTAAGTACGTGTAAGTGTGTGTAAGTGCATGTAAATGCGTGTAAGTGTGTGTAAGAACGTGTAAGTGCATGTAGGTGCATGTATGTGCGTGTAAGTG
This sequence comes from Penium margaritaceum, assembly GCA_023375785.1. Classification (NCBI taxonomy): domain Eukaryota; kingdom Viridiplantae; phylum Streptophyta; class Zygnematophyceae; order Desmidiales; family Peniaceae; genus Penium; species Penium margaritaceum. The sequence continues at coordinate 10,085 of SZWC01016640.1, read as the reverse complement.
CGTGTAAGTGAACGTAAGTTCGTGTAGGTGCGTATGAGTGCGTGTAAGTATGTGTATGTGTATATAAGTGCGTGTAAGTGGATGTAAGTTCATGTAAGATCGTGTAAGTGCATGTAAGTGCGTGTAAGTGCGTGTAAGTGCTTGTAAATGCGTGTAAGTTCGAGTAAGTGCGTGTAAGTGTGTGTAAGTGCTTGTAAGTATGTGTAAGTGCGTATAAGTGCGTGTGAGTGCGTGTAGGTGCGTGTAAGTATGTAAGTGTATTAAGTGAGTGTTTGTGCGTGTAAGCGCGTATAAGTGTGTGTAAGTATGTGTAAGTTTGTATAAGTGCGTATAAGCATGTGTAATTGCGATTTCGTGCGTGTAAGTGCGTGTAAGTGTGTGTAAGTGCATGTAAGAATGTGTAAGTTCGTGTAAGTGCGTATAAGTGCGTGTGAGTACGTGTAAGTACGTGTAAGTACGTGTGTATGTAAGTGTGTGCAAGTGCATGTAAGTGCGTGTAAGTTTGTGTAAGTTTGTGTAAGTGCATGTAAGTATGTGTAAGTGTGTGTATGTGTAAGTACATACAAGTGTGTGTCAGTGCGTTTAAGTACGTGTAAGTGTGTGTGTATATGTATAAGTACGTGTAAGTGCGTATAAGTGCGTGTAAGTGTGTGTAAGTGCGTGTAAGTGCGTGTAAGTGTGTGTAAGTGCGTGTAAGTGTGTATAAGTTTGTGTAAGTGCATGTAAGTATGTGTAAGTTCGTGTAAGTGCGTGTAAGTACGTGTAAGTGTGTGTAAGTGTGTGTAAGTGCGTGTAAGTGCATGTAAGTGCGTGTAAGTGCGTGTTAGTGCATGTAAGTACGTGTAAGTATGTATAAGTACGTATAAGTGCGTGTAAGTGCGTGTTAGTGCATGTAAGTACGTGTAAGTATGTATAAGTACGTATAAGTGCGTGTAAGTGCGTGTTAGTGCATGTAAGTACGTGTAAGTATGTATAAGTACGTATAAGTGCGTGTAAGTGCGTGTTAGTGCATGTAAGTACGTGTAAGTATGTATAAGTACGTATAAGTGCGTGTAAGTGCGTGTTAGTGCATGTAAGTACGTGTAAGTATGTATAAGTACGTATAAGTGCGTGTAAGTGCGTGTTAGTGCATGTAAGTACGTGTAAGTATGTATAAGTACGTATAAGTGCGTGTAAGTGCGTGTTAGTGCATGTAAGTACGTGTAAGTATGTATAAGTACGTATAAGTGCGTGTAAGTGCGTGTTAGTGCATGTAAGTACGTGTAAGTATGTATAAGTACGTATAAGTGCGTGTAAGTGCGTGTTAGTGCATGTAAGTACGTGTAAGTATGTATAAGTACGTATAAGTGCGTGTAAGTGCGTGTTAGTGCATGTAAGTACGTGTAAGTATGTATAAGTACGTATAAGTGCGTGTAAGTGCGTGTTAGTGCATGTAAGTACGTGTAAGTATGTATAAGTACGTATAAGTGCGTGTAAGTGCGTGTTAGTGCATGTAAGTACGTGTAAGTATGTATAAGTACGTATAAGTGCGTGTAAGTGCGTGTTAGTGCATGTAAGTACGTGTAAGTATGTATAAGTACGTATAAGTGCGTGTAAGTGCGTGTTAGTGCATGTAAGTACGTGTAAGTATGTATAAGTACGTATAAGTGCGTGTAAGTGCGTGTTAGTGCATGTAAGTACGTGTAAGTATGTATAAGTACGTATAAGTGCGTGTAAGTGCGTGTTAGTGCATGTAAGTACGTGTAAGTGCGAGTAAGTGCGTGTAAGTGCATGTAAGTACGTCTAAGTGTGTGTAAGTGTGTGTAAGTGAGTATAAGTGCGGTTTAAGTTGGTGTAACTGCATGTAAGTGCGTGTAAGTGTGTGTAAGTACGTGTAAGTGCGTGTAAATGTGTGTACGTGCGTGTAAGTGTGTGTAGCTGCGTGTAACTTTGTGTAAGTACGTGTAAGTACGTGTAAGTATGTATAAGTACGTATAAGTGCGTGTAAGTGCGTGCAAGTGTGTGCAAGTGCATGCAAGTGCGTGCAAGTGCGTGTAAGTGAGTGTAAGTGTGTGTAAGTGTATGTAAGTACGTGTAAGTGCTTATAAGCACGTGTAAGTGCATGTAAGTGTGTGTAAGTGTGTGTACGTTCGTGTAAGTATGCGTGAGTGCGTGTAAGTGCATGTAAATGTGTGTAAGTGCGTGTAAGAACGTGTAAGTGCGTGTAAGTGCGTGTAAGTGCGTGTAAATGAGTGTAAGTGCATGTAAGTGCGTTTAAGTGCATGTAGGTGTGTGTAAGTACGCGTAAGTTTGTGTAGGTGCGTGTAAGTACGTGTAAGTGCGTGTAAGCATGTGTAAGTGCATATAAGTACGTGTAAGTGCGTGTAAGTGCTTGTCAGTGCGTGTAAGTACGTGTAAGTGCGTGTAGGTTCGTGTAAGTGCGTGTTAGTGCGTGTAAGTACGTGTAAGTATGTGTAAGTGCGTATAAGTGCGTGTCAGTGCGTGTAAGTACGTGTAAGTGCGTGTAGGTCCGTGTAAGTGCGTGTTAGTGCGTGTAAGTACGTGTAAGTATGTGTAAGTGCGTATAAGTGCGTGTCAGTGCGTGTAAGTACGTGTAAGTGCGTGTAGGTCCGTGTAAGTGCGTGTTAGTGCGTGTAAGTACGTGTAAGTATGTGTAAGTGCGTATAAGTGCGTGTCAGTGCGTGTAAGTACGTGTAAGTGCGTGTAGGTCCGTGTAAGTGCGTGTTAGTGCGTGTAAGTACGTGTAAGTATGTGTAAGTGCGTATAAGTGCGTGTCAGTGCGTGTAAGTACGTGTAAGTGCGTGTAGGTCCGTGTAAGTGCGTGTTAGTGCGTGTAAGTACGTGTAAGTATGTGTAAGTGCGTATAAGTGCGTGTCAGTGCGTGTAAGTACGTGTAAGTGCGTGTAGGTCCGTGTAAGTGCGTGTTAGTGCGTGTAAGTACGTGTAAGTATGTGTAAGTGCGTATAAGTGCGTGTCAGTGCGTGTAAGTACGTGTAAGTGCGTGTAGGTCCGTGTAAGTGCGTGTTAGTGCGTGTAAGTACGTGTAAGTATGTGTAAGTGCGTATAAGTGCGTGTCAGTGCGTGTAAGTACGTGTAAGTGCGTGTAGGTCCGTGTAAGTGCGTGTTAGTGCGTGTAAGTACGTGTAAGTATGTGTAAGTGCGTATAAGTGCGTGTCAGTGCGTGTAAGTACGTGTAAGTGCGTGTAGGTCCGTGTAAGTGCGTGTTAGTGCGTGTAAGTACGTGTAAGTATGTGTAAGTGCGTATAAGTGCGTGTCAGTGCGTGTAAGTACGTGTAAGTGCGTGTAGGTCCGTGTAAGTGCGTGTTAGTGCGTGTAAGTACGTGTAAGTATGTGTAAGTGCGTATAAGTGCGTGTCAGTGCGTGTAAGTACGTGTAAGTGCGTGTAGGTCCGTGTAAGTGCGTGTTAGTGCGTGTAAGTACGTGTAAGTATGTGTAAGTGCGTATAAGTGCGTGTCAGTGCGTGTAAGTACGTGTAAGTGCGTGTAGGTCCGTGTAAGTGCGTGTTAGTGCGTGTAAGTACGTGTAAGTATGTGTAAGTGCGTATAAGTGCGTGTCAGTGCGTGTAAGTACGTGTAAGTGCGTGTAGGTCCGTGTAAGTGCGTGTTAGTGCGTGTAAGTACGTGTACGTATGTGTAAGTACGTATAATTGCATGTCAGTACGTGTAAGTGGGTGTAAGTGCGTGTATGTATGTATAAGTGCGTGTAAGTACGTGTAAGTTTGTGTAAGTGCATATAATTGCGTATAAGTGTGTGTAAGTACGTGTAAGTTCGTGTAAGTCTATGTAAGTGTGTATAAGTGCGTATAAGTTTGTGTAAGTGTGTGTAAGTGCGTGTAAGTGCGTGTAAATGCATGTAAGTGCATATAAATACATGTAAGTGTGTGTAAGTGCGTGTAAGTACGTGTAAGTGCGTGTAAGTGTGTGTAAGTGCATGAAAGTGCGTGTAAGTGCATGTAAGTGCATGTAAGTGCGTGTAAGTGCGTGTAAGTGCATGTAAGTGCATGTAAGTGCGTGTAAGTGCGTGTAAGTTTGTGTAAGTTTATGTAAGTGCGTGTAAGTGCGTGTAAGTGCATCTAAGAGCGTGTAAGTGTGTGTTAATGCGTTTAAGTGCTGTTTAAGTTTGTGTAAGTGCGTGTAAGTGCATGTAAGTGGGTGTAAGCGCGTGTAAGTGCGTGTAAGTATGGTTACCGGATGTTATCTTGTGTAAGTTCGTGTAAATGTGTGTAAGTGTGTGTAAGTGCGTGTAAGTGCGTGTAAGTACGTGTAAGTGCATGTAAGTACGTGTAAGTGCGTATAAGTGCGTGTTAGTGTGTGTAAGTGTGTGTAAGTGCGTATAAGTGCGTGTAAGTGCGTATAAGTGCGTGTAAGTGCATGTAAGTGCATGTAGGTATGTGTAAGTGCGTGTAAGTGTGTGTAAGTACATGTAAGTACGTGTAAGTGTGTGTAAGTGCATGCAAGTGCGTATAAGTGTGTGTAAGTGCGTGAAAGTGCGTGTAAGTGCGTCTAAGTGCGTGTAAGTGCGTCGAAGTGCATGTAACCGTGTGTAAGTGCGTGTATGTGCGTGTAAGTGCGTGTAAGTGCGTATACGTATGGTTTAAGTATGTGTAAGTTTGTGTACGTTCGTGTAAGTGCGTGTAAGTGCGTGTAAGTATGTGTAAGTGCGTGTAAGTGCGTGTAGGTGCGTGTAAGTGCGTATAGGTACGTGTAAGTGCGTGTAAGTAAGTGTAAATGCGTATACGTATGTACAAGTGCGTGTAAGTGCGTGTAAGTGTGTGTAAGTGCGTGTAAGTGCGTATAGGTACGTGTAAGTGCGTGTAAGTAAGTGTAAATGCGTATACGTATGTACAAGTGCGTGTAAGTGCGTGTAGGTGTGTGTAAGTACGTTTAAGTGCCTGTAAGTGCGTGTAAGTGCGTGTAAGTGCATGTAAGTGCATGTAAGTGTGTGTAAGTGCGTGTAGGTACGTATAAGTACGTTCAAGTGCGTATAAGTGTGTGTAAGTACGTGTAAGTACGTGTAAGTGCGTGTAAGTGTGTATAAGTGTGTGTAAGTACGCAAAAGTGTGTGTAAGTGCTTGTAAGTATGTGTAAGTGTGTGTAAGTACGTGTAAGTGCGTGTAAGTGTGTGTAAGTGCATGTAAGTGCATGTAAGTTCATATACGTACGTGTAAGTTCGTGTAAGTGTGTTTAAGTTCTTGTAAGTGTGTGTAAGTACGTATAAGTGTGTGTAAGTACACGTTAGTGCGTGTAAGTACGTGTAAGTGCGTGTAAGTGCGTGTAAGTGTGTCTAAGTGTGTAAATGTGTGTAAGTGCGTGTAAGTGCGTGTAAGTCTGTGTACATATGTGTAAGTGCTTGTAACTGCGTGTAAGTGTGTATAAGTGTGTGTAAGTGTGTGTAAGTGCGGTTTAAGTTCGTGTAAGTGTGTGTAAGTGCGTGTCAGTGCGTGTAAGTGTGGTTTAAGTACGTGTAATCTTGTGTAAGTTCGTGTAAGTGTGTGTAAGTGCGTGTAAGTATGTGTAAGTGCATGTAAGTGCGTGTAAGTGTGTATAAGTGCGTGTAAGTGCGTGTAAGTATGTGTAAGTTCGTATAAGTGCGTGTAAGTGCATCTAAGTGCGTGTACGTTTGTGCAAGTACGTGTAAGTGTGTGTAAGTTCGTGTAAGTGTGTGTAAGTGCGTGTAAGTGTGTGTAAGTGCATGTTAGTGCAGGTAAGTACGTGTAAGTGCGTGTAAGTTCGTGTAAGTATGTGTTAGTGCGTGTACATTCGTGTAAGTGCGTGTGAGTGTGTGTAAGTACATGTTAGTGCGTGTAAGTACGTCTAAGTTTGTACAAGTGCGTGTAAGTGCATGTAAGTGCGTGTAAGTGCGTGTAAGTGTGTGTAAGTGCGTGTAAACACGTGTAAGTGCATGTAAGTGCGTATAAGTGTGTGTAAGTGCTCGTAAGTGTGTGTAAGTGCGTGTAAATGCGTGTAAGTGCGTGTAAGTGCATGTAAGTACATGTAAGTACGTGTAAGTATGTGTAAGTGCATGTAAATGTGTGTAAGTGTGTGTAAGAGCATGTAAGTGCATGTAGGTGCATGTAAGTGCGTGCAAGTATGTGTAAGTTTGTGTAGGTGCGTATAAGTGCGTGTAAGTATGTGTAAGTGTGTGTAAGTGCGTGTAAGTGGATGTAAGTTCATGTAAGAGCGTGTAAGTGCGTGTAAGTGCGTGTAAGTACGTGTAAGTGCTTGTAAGTATGTGTAAGTGTGTATAAGTGCGTGTAACTGCGTGTAAGTGCGTGAAAGTATGTAAGTGTATTAAGTGTGTGTTTGTGCGTGTAAATGCGTGTAAGTGTGTGTAAGTGCGTGTAAGTTTGTGTAAGTGCGTGTAAGCATGTGGGAGTGCGAGTTCGTGCGTGTAAGTGCGTGTAAGTGTGTGCAAGTGCATGTAAGTATGTGTAAGTTTGTGTAAGTGCGTGTAAGTGCGTGTAAGTGCGTGTAAGTACGTGTAAGTACGTGTAAGTGTGTGTAAGTGTGTGTAAGTGCATGTAAGTACGTGTAAGTTTGTGTAAGTTTGTGTAAGTGCGTGTAAGTGCGTGTAAGTGCGTGTAAGTGCGTGTAAGTGCGTGTAAGTGCGTGTAAGTGCGTGTAAGTGCGTGTAAGTGCGTGTAAGTACGTGTAAGTGCTTGTAAGTATGTGTAAGTGTGTATAAGTGCGTGTAAGTGCATGTAAGTACGTGTAAGTTTGTGTAAGTTTGTGTAAGTGCATGTGAGTATGTGTGAGTGTATGTAAGTTTGTGTAAGTGTGTGTAAGTACGTACAAGTGTGTGTCAGTGCGTGTAAGTGCATGTAAGTGTGTGTATATATGTATAAGTGCGTGTAAGTGCGTATAAGTGCGTGTAAGTGTCTGTAAGTGCGTGTAAGTGCGTGTAAGTGTGTGTAAGTGTGTATAAGTTCGTGTAAGTGCATGTAAGTACGTGTAAGTTCGTGTAAGTGCGTGTAAGTGCGTGTAAGTGTGTGTAAGTGTGTAAGTGCGTATAAGTGCGTGTTAGTGTGAGTAAGTTTGTGTAAGTGCGTGTTAGTTCGTATAAGTGCGTGTAAGTTCGTGTAAGTGCGTGTAGGCATGTATAAGTGTGAGTTCGTATGTGTAAGTGCGCGTAAGTACGTGTAGGTACGTGTAAGTGTATGTAAGTGCATGTAAGTTTGTGTAAGTGCGTGTAAGTGCGTATAAGTGCGTGTAAGTGTGTATAAGTGCGTTTTAGTACGTGTTAGTGCGTGTAAGTGCGTGTAAGTGCGTGTAAGTACGTGTAAGTGTATGTAAGTGCATGTAAGTTTGTATAAGTGCGTGTAAGTTTGTGTAAGTGTGTGTAACTGCGTGTAAGTGCGTGTAAGTGCGTGTAAGTGTGTGCAAGTGCGTGTAAGTGCGTGTAAGTGTGTGTAAGTACAAGTAAGTGTGTGTAAGTACGTGTAATTGTGAGTAAGTGCGTGTAAGTGCATGAAAGTATGTGTAAGTGCGTGGAAGTGCGTATAAGTATGTGTACATTCGTGCAAGTGCGTGTAAGTGCATGTAAGTACGTCTAAGTGTGTGTAATTTTGTGTAAGTGAGTATAAGTGCGGTTTAAGTTGGTATAAGTAAGTGTAAGTGCGTGTAAGTGTGTGTAATTATGTGTAAGTGCATGTAAATATGTGTAAGTGCGTGTAAGTGTGTGTAGGTGTGTGTAACTTTGTGTAAGTGCGTGTAAGTACGTGTAAGTACGTGTAAGTACGTATAAGTGCGTATAAGTGCGTGCAAGTGCGTGCAAGTGCATGCAAGTGCGTGAAAGTGCGTGTAAGTGTGTGTAAGTGTGTGTAAGTGCGTGTAAGTAGGTGTAAGTGCGGTTCATGTGGGTCTAAATTCGTGTAAATTCATGTAAATGCGTGTAAGTGCGTGTAAGTGTGTGTAAGTATGTGTAAGTGTGTGTAAGTGCGTGTAAGTATGTGTAAGTGTTTGTAAGTGCATGTAAGTGCTCGTAAGCACGTGTAAGTGCGTGTAAGTGCGTGTAAGTGCGTGTAAGTTTGTGTAAGTGCGTATGATTTTGTGTAAGTGCGTGTAAGTGCGTGTAAGTGCATGTAAGTACGTGTAAGTGCGTGTAAGTTTGTGTAAGTGCGTGTAAGTGCGTGTAAGTGCGTGTAAGTGTGTGCAAGTGCATGTAAGTGCTTGTATGTGCGTGTCAGTGCGTTTTAGTGCATGTAACGTTGTGTAAGTACGTGCATGTGTGTGTAAGTGCATGTAAGTGCGTGTAAGTGAATGTAAGTGTGTATAAGTGCGTGTAAGTGCGTATAAGGTTTTGTAAGGTTGTGTAGGTGCGTGTAAGTATATATAAGTGTGTGTAAGTGTGTATAAGTGCGGTTTAAGTTCGTGTAAGTACGCGTAAGTGCGTGTAAGTACGTGTCAGTGCGTGTCAGTACGTGTAAGTGTATGTAAGTGTAGTTTAAGTGCGTGTAATTTTGTATAAGTTTGTGTAAGTGCGTGTAAGTGCGTGTAAGTGCACGTAAGTGCGTGTAAGTACGCGTAAGTGCGTGTAAGTACGTGTCAGTGCGTGTCAGTACGTGTAAGTGTATGTAAGTGTAGTTTAAGTGCGTGTAATTTTGTATAAGTTTGTGTAAGTGCGTGTAAGTGCGTGTAAGTGTGTGTAAGTACGTGTAAGAGTGTCTAAGTGCATCTAAGTGCTATAAGTTTATGCAAGTACGTGTAAGTGCAGTTTAAGTTCGTATAAGTGTGTGTAAGTTCATGTAAGTGCGTATAAGTGCGTGTAAGTATGTTTAAGTATGCGTAAGTGCGTGTAAGTGTGTGTAAGTACGTGTAAGTTCGTGTAAGTGCGTATAAGTGCGTGTAAGTGCGTGTAAGTATGCATACATATGTGTAAGTACGTGTAAGTGCAAGAAAGTACGTGTAAGTACGTGTACGTGCATGTAAGCATGTGTAAGTGCGTGTAAGTGCGTGTAAGTGCGTGTAAGTATGTGTAAGTGTGTGTAAGTGCGTGTAAGTACGTGTACGTTCGTGTAAGTGCGTGTAAGTGCGTGTAAGTGCGTTTAAGTGTGTGTAAGTACGTGTAAGTGTGCTTTAAGTTGATGTAAGTACGTGTAAGTGCGTATAAGTGCGTATAAGTGCGTGTAACTTTGTGTAAGTTTGTGTAAGTGTGTGAAAGTACGTGTAAGTGTGTATAAGCATGTAAGTGCGTGTAAGTGCATGTAAGTGCATGTAGGTAGGTGTAGTTTTGTGCAAGTACGTGTAAGTGCGTGTTAGTACATGTAAGTACGTGTAAGTGCGTGTAAGTGCGTGTAAGTGCGTGTAAGTGCATGTAAGTGCGTGTAAGTACGCGTAAGTGCATGTAAGTGCATCTAATTGCGTGTAAGTTTGTGCAAGAGCGTGTAAGTGCGTGTAAGTTTGTACAAGTGCGTGTAAGTACGTGGAAGTGCGTGTAAGTGCGTGTAAGTGGGTGGAAGTGCGTGTAAGTGTGTGTATTTGTGTATAAGTGTGTGTAAGTACGTGTAAGTGCGTGTAAATGCGTGTAAGTTTGTGTAAGTACGTCTTAGTGCATGTACGTTCATGTAGGTGCGTGTAAGTGCCTGTAAGTGCGTGCAAGTGCGTGTAAGGTGCGTGTGAGTCCGTTTAAGTGTGTGTAAATGGGTGTAAGTGCGTGTAAGTGCATGTAAGTGCGTGTAAGTGTGTGTAAGTTTGTGTATGTGTGTGTAAGTGCATGTAAGTGTGCGTAAGTACGTGTAAGTGCGTGTAAGTGCTTGTATGTGCGTGTAAGTGCATGTAAGTGCATGTAAGTGTGTGTAATTTCGTACAAGTGCATGGAAGTACGTGTAAGTACATGCAAGTGCGTGTAAGTGCATGTAAGTACGCGTAAGTGCGTGTAAGTGCGTGTAAGTGCGTGTAAGTGCTTGTAAGTGTGTGTAAGTACATGTAAGTGCGTGTAAGTACGTGTAAGTGTGTGTAAGTGCATGTAAGTGCGTGTAAGTGTGTGTAAGTGTGTGTAAGTGTGTGTAAATGTGTGTAAGTGCGTGTAAGTGCGTGTAAGTACGTGTACATCTGTGTAAGTGCTTA
>SZWC01016639.1:39112-51553 GCA_023375785.1 Penium margaritaceum | reverse complement strand
ACTTGGCGGTCCAAGGATGTGCCAAGTAGGACTGTAGGTTGAGGTTGGCTCCAGTGGAGCCACTACAAGCAGAAGCTTTAGCAAAGCTCTACATGCATAAAACCCTGTACCTTGCATGCATCCATTTACAGTTCTTGCCTTTGAGACTCCTCACAGAGTGTCTAACCAAAGGTAGACACTAAAGACCAACATGCGGACTTCGTGAGGTTGCAAACCAAACGAACCTAGAGTGTGAATCCCTCGTTCGAGGGTGATATGTTATCTTGGTTGCAATACCAAGAGCGGTTGGGGGCCTCCCATGTTGGGACCCGTTTTCTAGACCGTTGCTATCCGGCACATTGACAAAGGCTTATGGGCCCACACTTCTGGTTCTAAAGCACGCTTCCAAAACCGACTAGCGCGTGGTCTTGCAGGGTGCACAGGTACAACAGGTACATGAAGATCGGACGGCTCCAGTTGGCTCCATCAGCTCCATTGGCTTCTTCAGGTAGGATACGCGTACGTGGCGGACTAGGGGACGAGGAACAGCTCTGTCCATGTTGGACAAGACCCTCAAGCCCCAACGGGATTAAGCTCTACCCCTTTTTAGAAGGTGGTACGACCCCGAGTCCGTTCTCTCAAGACGGCACCATCGCCTTAGGCGATCATCGGTGGGAGGGGTATGCAACGGAACCAACTGCACCTTTGACAACGGTCGCAGTCAGCAGCCTCATCAGCCTCATCGGCCTCAACGAAGCAGAGTAGTAGTGAAGCAGGGAAGACGAGCAACCGCAGGAAATGGCGGATTTGACTCATGCCCGCCTTGAGGCGGGTATGTCCAAATTCACGGGGACAGGATTTCCCTTATGGAAATGGCAGTTTGAGATTGTCATGAACGTGCGTGGCTACCTAGACATCCTAAAAGGGACCGAGACAGCACCCGCCAATGCAACGGTGACGACGCATGCGGCTGACCTTGCGGCATGGACGATGAAGAACAACATGGCTCTCGCCATACTTGTGACGTCCATCAACGAGACTCAACACTCCCACATCACAGGATGTACATTGGCTGCCAAGGCCTACGCAAAGCTCTCACGTGTGCATCAATTGAACACCCTAGCAAACCGACTCTTCATCTTCCAACGGTTTGTGTTGATGAGGGTGAGCGAAGGAGAATCGATACCCGTATTTTTGCAGTCGTTGGACAACTTGCTGCAAGAGGTCCAGCAAATGGAATGGAAGCTCGACTCCAATATGCGTGCCATGATCCTTCTAATGGTGCTGCCGGAAAGCTGGGGGTCCTTGATCACCGTATTTGGCGGTTGGAAGGAGGCAGATCTAACGTATGATGCTGTTGCCGAACACGTCCGCAATGAGTCCATGCGACGTAGTGGCAGTGAGGCAAACATCTCAGTATATGCCTCTCGCTTCGGTGGACAAGGTGCAAGCTCTCGCTCCAATCAAGGCAACAGCGGAAGCGGTGGCGGTGGAGGGAAAGGCAATAGTGGCAGGAAGAGTTCCAAGAAGCCCGGCAACTGTCACAACTGTGGCAAGGCTAGGCATTGGGCTAGGGACTGCCGTAGTCCCAAGAAAGAAGGCAGGAACAAAGGTGGGAAGGAGAAGAAGGAGCTCAGCAACATGATGGCTATGGGGCTGCCCATGAAGGGGGCAGCAATCCTTAGGCCCGGGGTATTTGCCCTTGACTCAGGCACCAACCACCACTCATCAAGAGAAAAGGGTGGATTTGTCTCCATCGCCGAATCTGTCATGCGCATCAAGTGTGCAAACGGCGGGGTCGTCCAAGCCATGGACGAAGGGGACAAGGTGATCACTTTCAATGTGAACGGTGCAGAGAAGGCGGTCAACCTTCAAGAGGTGGTGTACATGCCTTCCTTTGTAACCAACTTGCTGTCCGTCTCACAAATCACCGACAACAACATGACAGTGGTGTTCACCAACAAGGAAGCGGTGGCCCTAAAAAACGAGGACATCCAGATTTCTTACACCAAAGACGACCTTATGCTTCAAGTTCCAAGATTCGACGGCCTCTACATGCTTCAAACGAAATTCACCAAGGCATCGGATGAGGGACATGCATGTGCCACAAAGACAGTGGCACCAGAGCCAAAGGATACACCACTTGCGACCATTGCGGCCGCCACATCAACCAAGGACACTGATGCTCAGCTGTGGCACCGGCAATTTGGCCACGTGGCCAACAGCACGCTGCAGAAGATGCAGGAGCAAGATGCAGTCCGCAAAATGGAAGGGTGCACCATGAAGCATGGCGAAGGGTGTACATTGTGTGAACCATGCCTCCAAGTGAAGGTAAAAAAGAAGCCGTTTGCGAGAGGAGGTCAACAAGCAGAGCATGTCTTGGAACTGACACACAGTGACGTGTGTGGACCCTTCTGCACACCGTCTAACGGAGGAAGCATGTACTTCTTGACCTTCATCGACGACCACAGCCGCAAGTTGTGGATCTACTTCCTGAAAAAAAAAGGGAGAGGTCAAGGAGAAGCTCCTCGAGTTCCTTGCCATGGTGCAGCGGCAAACGTCCAAGAAAGTGAAGACGCTCCGAAGTGACAACGGGGATGAGTACAAGGCATGCAAGCCTTGGCTCAAGCATCATGGCATCCGCCACGAGCAAACCACCCCTTACAACCTCCAAAGCAACAGCGTTGCCGAGAGGATGAACCAAAACCCTACTCGGCATGGTGCGAAGTATGCTCTTTGACGCCAAGCTCCCACCTCGTTTTTGGGTTGAAGCAGCAACAACAGCTTGCTACCTCTTGAACCTCACACTAGCGACCGCCTTGCGATAGCATGGAAAGGAGCAGGACAAGCAGCTAAAGACCCCACAGGAAGCATGGAAGCATTCATGTGACAGAAACCTAACGCATCTCATTTGAAGGTGTTTGGGTCAACTGCATGGGTGAAGATCCATTCGGGAGACGGTGGAGGCAAGCTGGACGCACGTTCCAGGAAGTGCGTCATGGTTGGGTACGACACATCACACAAAGCCTATCAGCTTTGGGACCATGCAGCAGGCAAGCTCGTGAGGAGCCATGGCATCGTGTTTGACGAACGCACCCTTGGAAAGGGAGAGCTGCTGGACCCAATCCTCGCTCCCAAAAGCGGGAGAGTGGGTAGTGTTGCTTGATTCCGGAGGCCAAGCACCCGAAAACTGGCATGCTTTGCCAGCAGATGGTGGGAATGGGAGAGTAGCTACAGAGGATGACGCAGCATCTGGCATGCATGGCTCAGGGAGAGCCATCCATAGTGGCGGAGGCAATGAATGGCCCATATGCGCCCAAGTGGAAGGAGGCAATGGACAGCGAGCTCGTGTCCATTGCTGAGTACGGCACGTGGGTGCTGGTGGATAGATCTGACAAGGCCCACGTGGTGGGATCCAAGGGGGTCCTCCAAGTCAAAAAGAAGCAAGACGGTAGCATCGACAAGTTCAAGGCAAAGGTAGTGGCTAAGGGGTTCTCTCAATGCCCGGGCTCAGATTACGATGAGACGTTCACGCCCGTCGTGACCTTTGACTCCATCCGCTCTCTCCTTGGCATTGCAGCCGCAAAGAACCTGGAGATAAACTAGGTGGACGTCAGGACAGCTTTTCTTTATGGGAAGCTTGACAAGGAAGTCCTGATGGAGGTTCCTGAAGGAGTTGAAGCTCCCAAGGGCAAGGTGTGCAAGTTGGTGAATGCGCTCTACGGGCTGAAACAGGCCCCAAGGATGTGGTGCAAAGAGATGGACGGTTTCATGTCCGGTCTCTCCTTTGCGCATTGCCAGAATGACCCAAGCATGTACGTGCACGATGATGGGAGAGGGCTGATGCTGGTTGCGTTGTACGTGGATGATCTGATCATCTGCTCGTCTTCAGTCAAGCTGTTGAATGAGGTAAAGTCTGACCTCAGCAAAAAGTTCAAGATGAAGGACATGGTTCCTCTCAAGTACTACCTCGGGATCGCCATCCACCGCAACCGAGTAGCAGGCACCATCGAACTCAACCAAACCAAATACATCGGTGAGGTACTGAAGCGCTACCACATGGAAGACTGCAAACCTGTCAGTACCCCAATGACGACCAATACGAAGCTGAAGGCCTCCATGTCGCCAAGCAACAAAGCAGAACAAAGGGAGATGTAAGGCATCCCCTACCAGTCTACCGTGGGTAGCATCATGTACGCCATGGTAGGAACTGGTCCGGACATCTGCTATGCTGTGGGACAAGTGAGCACATTCGTGGCCAACCCTGGGCCACAACATTAGCCGGAAGTCAAGGGCATCTTGCGCTACCTACAGAAGACACGTCTCATGGGCCTCGTCCTTGGAGGCCAAGAAGGAACGGAACCCATTTGCCTGAAGTGCTACACCGATGCTGACTGGGGAGGAAATCTCAATGACAGGAAATCCACCTCTGGATATGTGTGCATCTTGACTGGCGTTGCCATCTCATCGGCCAGCAGGAAGCAAGATTGTGTTTCCCTGTACACGGCTGAGGCAGAATACGTTGCTCTGTCTGAGTTGTGCAAGGAGAATCAGTGGCTGCACGACATGCTTGGCAAAATGACACCGAAGGACACCACGGTCGTATACGTGGACAACATGAGCGCCATCTTGATGGCTGAAGATGAGATCATCTTCCGGCGAACAAAGCACATTGACATACGTTACCACTAATCACGTGACCTGGTCATGAAGAATGTGGTGGACTTGCAGCGCTGCGAAACGAAGAGCATGCTTGCTGACTACATGACCAAGCTGCTGGAGAGCAACTTGCACTATGCAGGCATTCGTGGACTCGGCATGAGGAGTGCGGCAGAGGAAGGGTGAGCCCCAAGGCATTGATGGAGCCCAGTAAGCGCCAGATGGACAGAGGTGCAAGGGAGAGATTTGTTGAATAGTATGCACCTTGTCCACTGCCTAGCTGGCTCGCTACACATACAGACAAGGCATGCATTACTCTATGGAGTATGTCCCCTTGGTCTGTTCTGAGATGGGCCAGGAATGCACTGCCCATGATGGGTATGTACCCTGTGGCTCATCGTAGGAACCATACATTTTTGGCATGGTTGAATAGGCACCACAGTCTCAAACAGGAGGTCGCGGGTTCAAACCCCGCAACGGCCGCAGTTTTCTTTGTGGCCCAAACTGGGACAGGAAGCTTCTAGGAAGCTTACTAGAGCCTGGCCTGAGGATGACACTTGGCGGTCCAAGGACACGCCAAGTAGGAGTGTAGGTTGAGGTTGGCTCCAGTGCAGCCACTACAAGCAGAAGCTTTAGCAAAGCTCTGCAAGTATGAAAGCCTGTACCTTGCATGCATCCATTTACAGTTCTTGCCTTTGAGACTCCTCACAGAGTGTCAAACCAAAGATAGATACTAAAGACCAACATGCGGACTTGTGAGGTTGCAAACCAAACGAACCTAAAGTATAGATCCCTCGTTCGAGGGTGATATGTTATCTTGGTTGCAATATCAAGAGCGGTTGGCGGCCTCCCATGTCGGGACCCGTATTCTAGACCGTTGCTATCCGGCGCATTGACACGTGCCACTACGTATTGAAGGTCNCGGTCCAAGGACACGCCAAGTAGGAGTGTAGGTTGAGGTTGGCTCCAGTGGAGCCACTACAAGCAGAAGCTTTAGCAAAGCTCTACAAGTATGAAAGCCTGTACCTTGCATGCATCCATTTACAGTTCTTGCCTTTGAGACTCCTCACAGAGTGTCCAACCAAAGGTAGATACTAAAGACCAACATGCGGACTTTGTGAGGTTGCAAACCAAACGAACCTAAAGTATAGATCCCTCGTTCGAGGGTGATATGTTATCTTGGTTGCAATATCAAGAGCGGTTGGCGGCCTCCCATGTCGGGACCCGTTTTCTAAACCATTGCTATCCGGCGCATTGACACGTGCCACTACGTATTGAAGGTCGTTGTACTTGCCAGTTGATGACTAGTTTTTTTAGACCATTGTTCTCCCCTCTGACCACTTGTGACTTGTCTTATGAGTTGTCAACGTTGAACACGTAGTAAAGTTATTTGGTCATGGTCAGTGACATATGCCTACTTTGGTTGGTCTTTGTGCATGGTAGCCGCACCGTGCCAATACGTATTGAAGGACTTTGTCATTGCCAGTCGATAAGTAGTATTCCCAGAACCAGTGTTTCCCCCTCCAACCGTTTGTGACTCGTATTATGAGTTGTTAGCGTTGACCCATCATAAACAATTTGTTTTTGTCATAGTGAGTGACATATGCCTACTTTTAAGGCTGCACACCGAATCTGGTTTGCGAGTCTGAAGCTGGATTCGGATACGAGAGTCCAAATCCGCTCCTGGATCCGGATTTGTGGATCCGAATCCAAGATTCACAAATCCTTATGGATTCACGAATCTTGGCGAATCCTTTGGTGTGGTCTTGGTTTTGTGGCCAATAAATTACATGGCTGCCAAAACAGACATCAGATGACATCGGATGCATCTCCCGTTCATTCCATGAGCCATGTGGCAGTGTCCCCATCGCTCTGGAAGCCAAGCCTGCCAGTCAGATCTGACACATGCTTGGCTCAAAGCCAGGCTTCGATGACCTGGCTTGGCCAACATCGGATGAGTCAGGTTTCGCACGCCACACAATATACTGCAAGATTCTTGGTGGTGCGCACTGAATTGCCGCACGCTCATGGAAAACATGCGAGCAGGTGGTGAATTCGATCTTGCCAACTTCATGCATGGGTTAGGCGGTTGACCTGGCACCTTCACAATCTCTGCAAGTTAGAACAGCCATCAGCTTCCGGGGTTTCAAAACTTCAGAAGTTGAATTCACAGGCGTCCTCAATCAATAGTCGGACATGAGCGGGACCAGGTCCATTTTTTTCTCTCCCTCCCTCCCTTGCACTGTGTTCCTTCCAGGATTCATTGATGGA
This sequence comes from Penium margaritaceum, assembly GCA_023375785.1. Taxonomy (NCBI): domain Eukaryota; kingdom Viridiplantae; phylum Streptophyta; class Zygnematophyceae; order Desmidiales; family Peniaceae; genus Penium; species Penium margaritaceum. The sequence continues at coordinate 44,644 of SZWC01016639.1, read as the reverse complement.
TTCCCAAATCCCAGAATGAGACCCTGCCCTGGATCCAGATTCGTGAATCCGGATCCAGATTCGGGATTTGTGAAACAGATTCGCGAATCCAAGGATTTGTGTACAGCCTTACCTACTTTGGTTGGTCATTGTGCATGGTAGCCACACCGTGCCCCTACTAATGGACAGTATTTGTACTTGCAAGTCGATAAATAGTAGTCCCAACCATTGTTGACCCCTTTGACCATTTGTGACTCGTGTTATGAGTCATCAACGTTGACCACACTTAGTGAAATTCTTTGGTCATGGTTAGTGACATATGCCTACTTTGGTTGGTCATTGTGCATGGTAGCCACACCATGACACTACTTATTGAACGTTTTTGTGCTTGATAGTTGATAACTAGTATTCCCAAACCATTTTTTCCCCTTCTGACCATCCGTGACTCGTATTATGAGTTTTCAAAGTTAACCACCGATACTAAACTTTTTTGGTCATGGTCTGTGACATATGCCTACTATGGTTGGTCATTGTGCATGGTAGTCACACTGTGCCACAACGTATTGAAGGTCTTTGTACTTGCTACTTGATTACTAGTATTCCCAAACCATTGTTTTTCCCCTCTGACCTTTCGTGACTCGTAGTATTGATTGTCAACTTTGACCACCCACAGTGAAATTCTTTGGTCATGGTCAGTGGAATATGCCCACTTTGGTTGGTCGTTGTGCAATGGTAGCTACACTGTGCCACTTTTTATTGAAGGTCTTTTTACTTGCTAGTCGAGAACTAGTATCCCTAGACCATTGTTTTCCCCTCTGACCGTCTGTGACTCGTATGATGAGTTGGCAATGTTGAAATTACATAGTGAAATTCTTTGGTCATGGTCAGTGACATATGCCTACTTTGGTTGGTCATTGTGCATGGTAGCCACACCGTGCCACTGCTTATTGAAGATCTTTGTACTTGCCAGTTAATAACTAGTATTCCCAAACCATTGTTTCCCCCTATGACCATTTGTGACCCATGTTCTGAGTTGTCAACGTTGACCCATCATAGTGAAATGTTTTGGTCATGGTGAGTGCCATATGCCTTCTTTGGTTGGTCTTTGCGCATGGTAGCCACACTGTGCCACTAGATATTGAAGGTCTATGTACTTTCTAGTCAATGAATAGTATTCCCAAACCATTTTTTCACCCTCTGGCCATTTCTGACTTGCATTATGAGTTGTCAACGTTCACCACACATGGTGAAATTCGTTGGTCATGGTCAGTGACATATGCCCACTTTGGTTGGTCATTATACATGGTAGCCATACCGTGCCACTACGTATTGAAGATCTTTGTACTTGCTAGTCAATACCTTTATCCCTTATCCCATTTTCCCCCTCTGACCATTCGTGACTCGTATTATGCATTTTCAATGTTGAGCACACAGTGATTTTCTTTGGTCATGGTCAGTAACATATGCCTACTTTGGTTGGTAATTGTACATTGTAATCCCACCGTGCCACTGCTTATTGAAAGTCTTTGTAAAAGCTATTCAATAAATAGTATTCCGAAACCATTGTTCCCCCCTTTGACCGTTTGTTACTCGTATTATGAGTTGTCAATATTGACCACACATTGTAAGATTATTTGGGCATGGTCAGTGACATATGCCTACGTTGGTTGGTCATTGTGCATGGTAGCCACACCGTGACACCACTTATTAAAGGTCTTTGTACTTGCTAGTCCAAAACTACTATTCTTAAACCATTGTTTCCCCCTCTGGCCATTTGTGACTCATAGTATGAGCTGTCAACATTGACCACACGTAGTGAAATTCTTTGGGCATGATCAGTGACATATGCCTTCATTGGTTGTTCATTATGCATGGTAGCCACACTGTGCCACTACGTATTGAAGGTCTTTGTACTTGCTAGTCGGTACCTAGTATTCTCAAACCATTGTTTCTCCCTCTGACCATTTGTGACTCGTATTATGAGTTTTCAATGTTGACCACACTTAGTGAAACTCGTTGGTCATGGGCCGTGACATATACCTGTTTTGATTGGTCATTGTGCATGGGTAGCCACACCCTGCCAGTACGTATTGAAGGTCTTTTTGCTTGGTAGTTGATAACCAGTATTCCCAAACCAGTGTTTCCCCCTCTGACCATTTGTGACCCGTATTATGAGTTGTCAACATTGACCATACATAGTGTAACATTTGGTCATGGTCAGTGAAATATGCGTGCTTTGGTTGGTCAATGTGCATGGTAGCCACACTGTGCCACTACTTTTTAAAGTTCTTTCTACTTGCTAGTCAATAACCAGTATTCCTAACCCATTGTTTCTCCCTCTGACCATTTGTGACTCGTATGATGAGCTGTCAATGTTGACCACACAACATGAAATTCTTCAATCGTGGTCAGTGACATATGCCTACTTTGGTTGGTTTTTGTGCATGGTAGCCACACCGTGCCACTTCTTACTCAATATCTTTGTAATTTCTATTTGATAACTAGAATTCGCAGACTTTGATTCCCCCTCTAACCATTTGTGACTCGTATTATGAGTTTTCAATGTTGACAACACAAAGTGAAAGTCTCTGGTCATGGTCAGTGACATATGCCTAATTTGGTTGGTCACTGTGCATGCTCACCACACTGTGCAACTACGTATTGAAGATCTTTGTACTTGCTAGTCGAAAACTAGTATTCCCAAACCATTTTTCCCCCTGACCATTTGTGACTCGTTTTATGAGCCGTCAACGTTGACCACACATAGTGAAATTCTTTGGTCATGATCACTGACGTATGCCTACTTTGGTTGGTCACCATGTATGGTAGCCACACCGTGCCACTACTTATGGAAGGTCACTGTACTTGCTAGTCTACACCTAGCATTCCCGAACAATCGTTTCCACCTCTGACCATTTATGACTCAGATTATGAGTTGTCAACGTTGACCACACATAGCGAGATTCTTTGGCCATGTTCAATGACATATGCCTATTTCGGTTTGTCCTTATGCATGGTAGCCACACCGTGCCACTACTTGTTGAAGGTCTTTGTACTTGCTAGTTAATGACTAATATTCCCAAATCATTGGTTTCCCCTCTAACCATTTGTGACTCGTAATATGAGTTGTCAACGTTCACCACACATAGTGAAATTCTTTGGTTATGGTCAGTGACATATGCCTCCTTTGGTTGGTCACCATATATGGTAGCCACACCTTGCCACTGCTTATTGAAGGTCTTTAAACTTGCTATTCAGTAACTAGTATTTCCAAACCGTTGTTACTCGCTCTGGCAATTTATGACTTGTATTCCATTTTGTCAACGTTGACCACACATAGTGACATTCTTTTGTCATGGTCTGTGACATATGCCTACTTTGGTTGGTCATTGCGTATGGTAGCCACACCGTGCCACTACTTATTGAAGGTTATAGTACTTCCTAGTTGATAAGTAGCATTCGTAAACCATTGTTTTTCCCTCTGACCATTTGTGACTCGTATTATGAGTTGTCAACATTGACCACACATAGTGAAAATCTTTGGTCATGGTCAGTGGCATATGCCTACTTTGGTTGGTCATTGTGCGTTGTAGCAACACCGTGCCTCTACTTATTGAACTTTCTTGTACTTATCAGTCGGTATCTAGTATTTCCTAACCATTGCTTCTTTCTCTTACCATTTGTGAATTGAATTATGAGTTGTTAACGTTGACCACACATAGTATTTTCATTAATTGGTCATGGTCAATGACATATGCCTACTTTGGTTGGTCACTGTGCATGGTAGCCACACCTCGCAACTACTTATTGAAGGTCTTTGTACTTGCTAGTTGATAGCTAGTATTCCAAATCCATCGTTTCCCCTTCTGACCATTTGTGACTCATATTATGAGTCGTCAACATTGACCACACAGTGAAATCTTTTGGTCATGGTCAATGACATATGTATACTTTGATTGGTCATTGTGCATGGTAGCTACACCGTGTCACTACTTATTGATGGTGTTTGTACTCGCTAGTCAACATGTAACATTCCCAAACCAATTTTTCCCCCTCTGGTTTTGTTGGTTACTGTGCATGGTTCCACACCGTGCTTCTAATTCTAGAACATTTTTGTACTTGCGAGTTGATAACTAGTCTTCCCAACCCATTGTTCCCCCCTCTGACCATTTGTGACTCGTATTATGATTTGTCAACGTTGACCACACATAGTGAAATTCATTGGTCATGGTCAGTCACATATGTCTACTTTGGTTGGTCATTGTGCATGGTAGCCACACCGTGCCAATACGTTTTGAAGGTCTTTGCACTTGCTAGTTGACAACTAGTATTTCCAGCCATTGTTTCTCCCTCTGACAATTTGTGACTCCTTTCATGAGTTTTCAACGTTGACCACACATAGTGGAATTCTTTGGTCATGGTCAATGACATGTGCCTACTTTGGTTGGTCAGTGTGTATTGTAGCCACACTGTGCCACTACTTATGGAAGGCCTTTGTACTTGCTAGTCTATAACTAGTAACCCCAACCCATCGTTTCCCCCTCTGACCATTTTTCGCTCACATTATGAGTTGTCAACGTTGACCACATATAGTGAAATTCTTTGGTCATGGTCAGTGACATATGCCTATTTTGGTTGGTCATTATGCATGGTAGCCACACCGTGCCACTACGTATTGAAGGTGATTGTACTTGCTAGTCAAGAACTAGTAATCCCAAATCATTGCCTTCCCCTATAACCATCTGTGACTCATATTATGAGTTGTCAAAGTTCACCACACATAGTGAAATTATTTGGTCATGGTCAGTTACACATGCCTACTATGGTTGGTCATTGTACATGGTAGCCACACCGTGCCACTACGTATTGAAGGTCTTTAAACTTCCTTGTCAAAAACTAGTATTCCCAAACCACTGTTTCTCCCTCTGACCATTTATGAATCGTATTATGTTTCGTCAACGTTGACCATACATAGTGAAATTCTTTGGTCATGGCCAGTGACACATGACTGTTTTGGTTGTTTACCGTGCATGGAAGCCACACCGTGCCGGTACGGATTGAAGGTCTTTGTACTTCCTAGTACATAACCAGTATTCCCAAAACAGTGTTTCCCCCTGTGACCACTTGTGACTCGTATTATGAGTTGTCAACATTGACCACAAAGAGTGAACTTCTTTCGTCATGGTCAGTGAAATATGACTACTTTGGTTGGTCATTGTGCATGGTAGCCACACCATGCCACTACTAATTGAAGGTCTTTGGATAGGCTAGTCCATAAAAAGTATTCTCAAACCATCGTCTTCTCCTCTGATCATTTGTGAATTGTATTATGAGTTTTCAATGTTTACCACACGTCGTGAAATTCTTTGGCCATGGTCAGTGAAATATGCCTACTTTGGTTGGTCATTGTGCATGGTAACCACACCGTGCCACTACTTATTAAAGGTCTTTGTACTTACCAGTCGATAACTAGTATTTCCTAACCATTGTTGCCTTCTCTGACCATTTGTGAATCATGTTATGAGTTGTCAACGTTGACCACACATAGTGAAA
>SZWC01016639.1:1463-19207 GCA_023375785.1 Penium margaritaceum | reverse complement strand
AAGGTAGAATACTGGTGGCTCGGTGTGGCTATTGTTCACAATGCCTTGACAAAGTTGGCATGTGCAACTGACCATGACCACAAAGTTAACCAAGTGGCATTAACTTCTATGAATCATAACACGAGTCAACCACAGTCAGAGTGCCCAATCACAGTGCACGTCTACTATGCATGACCTTGCAGGTATTAACAAGGTAAAAAACAGGTGGCTTGGTGTGGCTATTGTGCGCAACGCCTTGACAAATTTGGCCTGTGCAACTGACCATGACCACAAAGTGAACCAAGTGACTTTAACTACTATGTATCATCACATGAGTCAGCCACAGTCAGAGTTCCCAATCACAGTGCACGTGTGCTTTGCATAAACTTGCAGGTATGAACAAGGTAAAAAACCGGTAGCTTTGTGGTCATGGTCAGTGGCACATGCTAACTTTGTCAAGGCATTGCGCACAATAGCCACACCAAGCCACCGGTTTTTTACCTTGTTTATGCCTGCAAGGTTATGCCTAGTACACATGCACTGTGATTGGGCACAACTCTGGCCGTGGCTACACTCGTGTTATGATCAATAGAAGTTAAAGTCACTTGGTTAACTTTGTGGTCATGGTCAGTCGCACATGCCAACTTTGTCAAGGCATTGCCCACACCACCCACGCTGAGCCACCAATATCTTACCTTGCTTTTACCAACAAGTTTATGCCTAGCACACTCAGACTCTGGCCTGTGCAACTGACCATGACCACAAAGTTAACCAAGTGACTTTTACTTCTATTGATCGTAACACGAGTCAGCCACGGTCAGAGTGTCCAATCACAGTGCAGGTGTACTAGGGATGAGCTTGCAGGTGCAAAAAATGTAGAATACTGGTGGCTCGGTGTCGCTATTATGCGCGATGCCCTGACAACGTTGGAATGTGCCACTGACCATGACCACAAATTCATCCAAGTGACTTTAACTACTATGAATCATGACGCGAGTCAGCCACGGTCAGAGTGCCCAATCACAGTGCACGTGTACTATGCATGACCTTGCAGGTAAAAACAAGGTAGAACACTGGTGGCTCGGTGTGGCTATTGTGCGCAATGCCTTGACAAAGTTGGCATGTGCCACTGAACATGACCACACATTTAACCAAGTTAATTTTACTTCTATTGATCATTACACGAGTCAGCCACGGTCAGAGTGTCCAATCACAGTGCAGATGTACTAGGCATGAGCTTGCAGGTGCAAACAATGTAGAATACTTGTGGCTCGGTGTTGCTATTGTGCGCGATGCCTTGACAACGTTGGCATGTGCCACTGACCATGACCACAAATTCATCCAAGTGACTTTAAGTTCTATGAATCATGACACGAGTCAGCCACGGTCAGAGTGCCCAATCACAGTGCACGTGTACTATGAATGACCTTGCAGGTGAAAACAAGGTAGAACACTGGTGGCTCGGTGTGGCTAACGTGCGCAATGTCTTGACAAAGTTGGCATGTGCCACTGACCATGACCACAAAGTTTACCAAATGACTGTAACTTCTATGAATCATACCACGAGTCAACCACGGTCAGAGTGCCCAATCACAGTGCACGTGTACTATGCATGACCTTGCAGGTATAAACAGGTTGAAAACTGGTGGCTTGGTGTGGCTATTGTGCGCAATGCCTTGACAAAGTTGGCCTGTGCAACTGACCATGACAACAAAGTTAACCAAGTGGCTTTGACTTCTATTGATCATACCATGAGTCAACCACGGTCAGAGTGCCCAATCACAGTGTACATGTGCTAGGAATGAACTTGTTGGTATAAGCAAGGTAAGATATTGGTGGCTCAATGTGGAAATTGTGCACAATGCCTTGAAAAACTTGGTCTGTGCAACTGACCATGACCACAAAGTGAACCAAGAGACTTAGTTTACAAGCCACAAAGTGAACCAAGTGGTAAACTAAGTCACTTGGTTCACTTTGTGGTCATAGTCAGTGGCACATGCCAACTTTGTCAAGGCATCGCGCACAATAGCCGCACTGAGCCGCCAGTATTTTACCTTGCTTATACCTGCAAGTTTATGCCTAGCACACGTGCACTGTGATTGGGCACTCTGACCGTGGCTGACTCGTGTGATAATTCATAGAAGTTGAAATCACTTGGTTCAGTTTGTGGTCATGGTGAGTTGCACAGGCCAACTTTGTCAGGGCATTGTGCAGATTAGCCACACTGAGCCACCAATGTCTTACCTTGCTTGTACCAACAAGTTCATGCCTAGCACACGTTCACTGTGATTGAGCCTTCTGACCGTGGCTGACTCGTCTTACGATTCGTAGAAGCTAAAGTCAATTGGTTAACTTTGTGGTCATGGTCAGTGGCACATGCGACCTTTGTCAAGGAATTGTGCACAAAAGACACACCGAGCCACCAGTATTCTACCTTGTTTGCACCTGCAAGATCATGCCTAGTACACCTGCAGTGTGATTGGACACTCTGACCGTGGCTGACTCGTGTTATAATCAATAGAAGTTAAAGTCACTTGGTAAACTTTGTGGTCATGGTCAGTTGCACAGGCCAACTTTGTCAAGACATCGCGCACAATAGCCGCACTAAGCCACCAATTCTTTACCTTGTTTATATCTGCAAGGTCATGCATAGCACATGTGCACTGTGGTTGGGCACTCAGACCGTGGCTGACTCGTGTCATGATTCGTATAAGTTAAAGTCACTTGGTTCACTTTGTGGTCATGGTAATTTGCACAGGCCAACGTTTTCAAGGCATTTCCCACAATAGCCACACCAAGCCACCGGTTTCTTTACCTTGTTTACACCTGTAAGGTCATGCATAGTACACGTGCACTGTGATTGGGTACTCTAACCGTGGTTGACTCGTGTTATGATTCATAGAAGTTAATGTCACTTGGTTAACTTTGTGGTCATGGTCAGTGGCACATGCCAACTTTGTCAAGGCATTGCGCACAATAGCAGCACTGAGCCACCAGTATTTCACCTTGCTTACACCTGCAAGTTTATACCTAGCACACGTGCACTGTGATCGGGCACTCTGACCGTGGCTGACTCGTGTTACAATTCGTAGAAGCTAAAGTCACTTGGTTAACTTTGTGGTCATGGTCAGTGGCACATGCCAACTTTGTCAAGGCATGCGCACAGTAGCCACACCGAGCCACCAGTATTCTACCTTGCTTGCACCTGCAAGATTATGCCTAGTAAACCTGCACTGTGATTGGACACTCTGACCGTGGCTGACTCGTGTTATGATCAATAGAAGTAAAAGTTACTTGGTTAACTTTGTGGTCATGGTCAGTTGCACATGCCAACTTTTTCAAGGCATTGCGCACAATAGCCACACCAAGCCACCGATTTTTTACCTTGTTTATACCTGCAAGTTCATGCCTAGTACACGTGCACTGTGATTGGGCACTCTGACCGTGGCTGACTCGTGTCATGATTCGTAGAAGTTNAAATCACTTGGGTAACTTTGTGGTCATGGTCAGTGGCACAGGCCAACTTTGTCAAAGCATTGCCCACAATAGCCACACCAAGCCACCGGTTTTTTACCTTGTTTATACCTGCAATTTCATGCATAATACACATGCACTGTGAATGGGCACTTTGACCGTGGTTGACTCGTGTTATGATTCATAGAAGTTAAAGTCACTTGGTTCACTTTGTGGCCATGGTCAGTGGCACATGCCAACTTTGTCAAGGCATCGCGCACAATAGCTGCACTGAGCCACCAGTATTCTACCTTGCTTATACCTGCAATTGTATTCCTAGTACACGTGCACTGTGATTGGACACTCTGACCGTGGCTGATTGACGTGATGATTCATAGAAGTTAAAGTCACTTGGTGAACTCTGTGGTCATGGTCAGTTGCACATGCCAACTTTGTCAAGGAATTGCGCACAATAGCCACACCAAGCCACCAGTTTTTTACCTTTTCTATACCTGCAAGTTCATGCATAGTGCATGTGCACTGTGATTGGGTACTTTGACCATGGCTGACTCGTGTTATGATTTGTTGAAGTTAAAGGCACATGGTAAACTTTGTGGTCATGGTCAGTGGCACATGCCAACTTTGTCAAGGCATTGCGCACAATAGCCACTCCGAGCTACAAGTGTTCTGCCTTGTTTATACCTGCAAGGTCATGCCTAGTACACCTGCACTGTGATTGGACATTCTGACCGTGGCTGACTCGTGTTATGATCAATAGAAGTTAAAGTCATTTGGTTGACTTTGTGATCATGTCAGTTGCACATGCCAACTTTGTCAAGGCATTGCGCACAATAGCCACGCCAAGCCACCGATTTTTACCTTGTTTATACCAGCACGGTCATGCATAGTACACGTGCACTGTGATTGGGCACTCTGACTGTGGCTGACTCGTGTTATGATTTGTCCAAGTTGAAATCACTTGGTTAACTTTGTGGTCATGGTCAGTGGCACATGCCAACTTTGTCAAGGCATCGCGCACAATAGCCGCATGGAGCCACCAGTATTTTAACTTTGCTTATACCTTCACGTTTATGCCTAGCACACGTGCACTGTATTTGGACTCTCTGACCGTGGCTGACTCATGTGATGATTCATAGAAGTTCATGTCACTTGGTTCACTGTGTGGTCATGGTCAGTTGCACAGGCCAACTTTTTCAAGGCATTGCGCACAATAGCCACATTGAGCCACCAATATTCTGCCTTGCTTATACCTGCAAGTTCATGCCTAGCACACGTGCACTGTGATTGGGCACTTTGACCATGGCTGACTCGTGTTATGATCAATATAAGTCAGAGTCACTTGGTAAACTTTGTGGTCATGGTCAGTTGCACAGGCCAACTTTGTCAAGGCATTGCCCACAATCGCCACACCAAGCCACCAGTTTTTTACCTTGCTTATACCTGCAAGGTCATGCATAGTACACGTGCACTGTGATTGGGCACTCTGACCGTGGTTGACTCATGGTCATGGTCAATGGCACATGCCAACCTTGTCAAGGCATCGCGCACAATAGCTGCACTGAGCTACCATTATTATACCTTTCTTATACCTGCAAGTTTATGCCTAGCTCACGTGCACTGTGATTGGGCACTCTGACCGTGACTGAATGATGTGATGATTCGTAGAAATTAAAGTCACTTGGTAAACTTTGTGGTCATGGTCAGTAGCACATGCGAACTTTGTCAAGGCATTGCGCACAATAGCCACACCAAGACACCAGTTTTATTCCTTTTTTATAATACCTGTAGGGTCATGCATAGTACACGTGCACTGTGATTGGGCACTCTGACCGAGGCTGACTCGCGTTACGATTCCTAGAAGCTAAAGTCATTTGGTTAACTTTGTGGTCATGGTCAGTGGCACATGCGACCTTTGTCAAGGCATTGTGCACAATAGCCACACATAGCCACCATTATTCTACCTTGTTTATACGTGCAAGGTCATGCCTAGTACACCTGCACTGTGATTGGACACTCTGACTGTGGCTGACTTGTGTTATGATCAATAGAAGTTAAAGTCACTTGGTCAACTTTGTGGTCATGGTCAGTTGAACAGGCGAACTTTGTCAAGGCATTGCCCACAATAGCCACACCAAGCTGCCGGTTTTTTACCATGTTCATACCTGCAAGGTCATTCATAGTACACGTGCACTGTGATTGGGCACTCTGACCGTAGTTGACTCGTGTTACTATTCAAAGAAGTTAATGTCACTTGGTTAACTTTGTGGTCATGGTCAGTGGCACATGCCAACTTTGTCAAGGCATTGCGCACAATAGACAAACTGAGCCACCAGTATTTCACCTTGCTTATACCTGCATGTTTATGCCTAGCACACGTGCACTGTGATTGGGCACTCTGACCGTGGCTGACTCATGTGATGATGCATAGAAGTTAAAGTCACTTGGTTGACTTTGTGGTCATGGTTAGTTGTACAGGCCAACTTTGTCAAGACATTGCGCAAAATAGCCACACTGAGCCACCAATATTTTATCTTTTTTATACCAACAAGTTCATGCCTAGTACACGTGCACTGTCATCGGGCACTCTGACCGTGGCTAACCTGTGTTACGATTCGAAGAAACAAATATCACTTGGTGAACTTTGTGGTCATGGTCAGTGGCGCATGCGACCTTTGTCAAGGCATTGTGCACAATAGCCACACTGATCCACCAGTATTCAACCTTTTTTATACCTGCAAGGTCATGCCTCGTACACATGCACTGTGATTGGACACTCTGACTGTGGTTGGTTCGTGTTATGATCAATAGAAGTTAAAGTCACTCCGTAAACTTTGTGGTCATGGTCAGTTGCACAGGCCAACTTTGTCAAGGCATTGTCCACAATAGCCACACCAAGCCACCGGTTTTTTACGTTGTTTATACCTGCAAGATCATGCATAGTACATGTGCACTGTGATTAGGCACTCTGACCGTGGCTGACTCGTGTTATGATTCATAGAAGTAAAAGTCACTTAGTTAACTTGGTGGTCATGTTCAGTGGCACATGCCAACTTTGTCAAGGCATCGCGCACAATAGCCGCACTGATCCACCACTATCTTTTCCTTGCTTATACCTGCAATTTTATGCCTAGCACACGTGCACTTTGATTGGGAACTCTGACCGTGGCTGAATCATGTGATGATTCATAGAAATTGAAGTCATTTGGTTCACTTTTTGGTCATGGTCAGTTGCACATGCCAACTTTGTCAAGGCATTGTGCACAATAGCCACACTCAACCACCAATATTTTATCTTTCTTATACCTGAACTTTCATGCCTAGCACACGTACACTGTGATTGGGCACTCTGACTGTGGCTGACTCGTGTTATGATTTGTACAAGTTGAAATCACTTGGTTAACTTTGTGGTCATGGTCAGTGGCACATGCCAACTTTGTCAAGGCATTGCGCACAATAGCCACACTGAGCCACCAGTATTCTACCTTTTTTGCACCTTCAAGATCATGCCTAGTACACCTGCACTTTGATTGGACACTCTGACCGTGGCTGACTCGTGTTATGATCAATAGAAGTAAAAGTCACTTGGTTAACTTTGTGGTCATGGTCAGTTGCACATGCCAACTTTGTCAAGGCATTGCACACAATAGCCAGACCAAGCCACCGTTCTTGACCTTGTTTATACCTGCAAGGTCATGCATAGCACACGTGCACTGTGATTGGGCACTCTGACTGTGATGGACTCGTGTTATGATTCATAGAAGTTAATGTCACTTGGTTAGCTTTGTGGTCATGGTCAGTGGCACATGCCAACATTGTCAAGGCATCGCGCACAATAGCCGCACTGAGCCACCAGTATTTTAACTTGCTTATTCCTGCAAGTTTATTCCTAGAACACGCGCACTGTGATTGGGCACTCTGACCGTGGCTGACTTATGTGACGATGCATAGAAGTGAAAGTCACTTGGTTAACTTTGTGGTTATGGTCAGTTGTACAGGCCAGCTTTGTCAAGGCATTGCGCACGATAGCCACACTGAGCCACCAATATCTTGCCTTGCTTATACCAACAAGTTCATGCCTAGCACACGTGCACTGTCATTGGGCACTCGGACCAGGGCTGACTCATGTTAGGATTCGTAGAAGCAAATATCACTTGGTTAACTTTGTGGTCGTGATCAGTGGCACATGCGACCTTTGTCAAGGCATTGTTCACAATAGCAACACTGAGCCACCATTAATCTACCTTGTTTATACCTGCAAGGTCATGCCTAGTGCACCCGCACTGTGATTGGACACTCTGACTGTGGCTGTCTCGTGTTATGATCAATAGAAGTTAAAGTCACTTGGTAAACTTTGTGGAAATGGTCAGTTGCACAGGCCAAATTTGTCAAGGCATTGCCCACAATAGCCATACCAAGCCACCGGTTTTTTCCTTTTTTATACCTGCAAGGTCATGCATATTACATATGCACTGTGATTGGGCACTCTGACCATGGCTGCCTCGTGTTACGATTCGTAGAAGTTAAAGTGACTTGGTATCCTTTATGGTTATGGTCAGTGGCACATGCCAAATCTGTCAAGGCATTCGCACAATAGCCACACCAAGCCACCAGTGTTCTAACTTGGTTATACCTGCATGTTCATGCCTAGTCCATCCGCACTGTGATTGGACACTATGACCGTGGCTGACTCGTGTTATGATCAATAGAAGTTAAAGTAACTTGGTTAACTTTGTGGTCATGGTCAGTTGCCCAGGCCAGCTTTGTCAAGGCGCTGCACACAATAGCCACTCCAAGCCACCTGTTTTTTACCTTTTTTATACCAGCAAGGTTATGCATAGTACACGTGCACTGTGATTGGGCACTCTAACCGTGGCTGACTCGTCTTACGATTCCTAGAAGCTAAAGTCACTTGGTTAACTTTGTGGTCATGGTCAGTGGCACATGGGACCTTTGTCAAGGCAAAGTGTACAATAGCCACACTGAGCCACCAGTATTCTACCTTGTTTATACCTGCAAGTTCATGCCTAGTACACCTGCACTGTGATTGGACACTCTGAATGTGGCTGACTCGTGTTATGATCAATAGAAGTTAAAGTTACTTGGTAAAGTTTGTGGTCGTGGTCAGTTGTATAGGCCAACTTTGTCAAGGCATTGCCCACAATAGCCACACTGAGCCACCAATATCTTACCTTGCTTATAGCAACAAGTTCATGTCTAGCACACGTGCACTGTGATTGGGCACTCTGACCGTGGCTGACTCGTGTTACGATTCGTAGAAGCTAAAGTCACTTGATTAACTTTGTGGTTATGGTCATTGGCACATGCGACCTTTGTCAAGGCATTGTGCACAATAGCCACACTGAGCCACCAGTATTCTACGTTGTTTATACCTGCAAGGTCATGCCTAGTACACCTGGACTGTGATTGGACACTCTGACTGTGGCTGACTCGTGTCATGATCAATAGAAGTTAAATTCACTTGGTTAACTTTGTGGTCATGGTCAGTTGCACAGGCCAACTTTGTCAAGGCATTGCCCACAATAGCCACACCAAGCCACCGGCTTTTTACCCTTTTTATACCTGCAAGGTTATGCATAGTACACGTGCACTGTCATTTGGCACTCTGACCGTGGTTGACCCGTGTTATGATTCATAGAAATTAAAGTCACTTGGTTCACTTTGTGGTCATGGTCAGTGGCACATGCCAACTTTGTCAAGGCATCGCGCACAATATCTGCACTGAGCCACCAGTATTCTACCTTTCTTACACCTGCAAGTTTATTCCTAGCATACGTGCACTGTGATTGGGTACTTTGACCGTGGCTGAATCATGTGATGATTCATAGAAGTTAAAGTCACATGGTTAACTTTGTGGTCATGATCAGTTGCACATGCCAACTTTGTCAAGGCATTGCACACAATAGCCACACCAAGCCACCAATTTTCTACCTTGTTTATACCTGTAAGGTCATGCATAGTACATGTGCACTGTGATTGGGCACTCTGACAGTGGCTGACTCCTGTTATGATCGATAGACGTAAAAGTCACTTGGTTAACTTTGTGGTCATGGTCAGTTGCACATGCCAACATTTTCAAGGCATTGCGCACAATAGCCACACCAAGCCACCAATTTTCTACCTTGTTTATACCTGTAAGGTCATGCATAGTACACGTGCATTGTGATTGGGCACCTTCACCGTGGCTGACTCGTGTCATTATTCATAAATGTTAAAGTCACTTGGATAAATTTGTGGTCATGGTCAGTGGCACATGCCAACTTTGTCAAGGCATCGCGCACAATAGCCGCACTGAGCCACCAGTGTTTTACCTTGCTTATACCTGCAAGTTTATGCCTAGCACATATGCACTGTGACTGGGCACTCTGACTGTGGCTGACTCATGTGATGATTCATAGAAGTTCAAGTCACTTGGTTCACTTTGTGGTCATGGTCAGTTGCACTGGCCAACTTTGTCAAGGCATTCTCCACAATAGCCACACCAAGCCACCGACTTTTTATCTTGTTTATACCTGCAAGTTCATGCCTAGTACATCTGCACTTTGATTGGACACTCTGACCGTGGCTGACTCGTTTTACAATCAATAGAAGTTAAAGTCTCTTGGTTTACTTTGTGGTCATAGTTAGTTACACAGGCCAACTTTGTCAAGGCGTTGCGCAAAAAAGCTAGACCAAGCCACCGGTTTTTTGCCTTATTTCTACCAACAAGATCATGTATAGTACACGTGCACTGTGATTGGGCAATCTGACCGTGGCTGACTTGTGTTATGATTCATAGATGTTCAAATCACTTGGTTAACTTTGTGGTCATGGTCAGTGGCACATGCCAACTTTGTCAAGGCATCGCGCACAATAGCCGCACTGAGCCACCAGTATATACCTTGCTTATACCTACAAGTTTATGCTTTGCACACGTGCACTGTGATTGGGCACTCTGACCGTGGCTGACTCATGTGATGATTCATAGAAGTTAAAGTCACTTCGTTCACTTTGTGGTCATGGTCAGTTGCACAGGCCAACTTTGTCAAGTCATTGTGCACAATAGCCATACTGAGTCACCCCTACTTGCGTCCTAGTTGTGCCCTATTTACGCCCTAGTTACGTTCTAGTTGTGCCTTTCTTTCGTCCTACTTGCACCCTACTTGTGCCCTAGTTGTGCCCTAGTTGCGCTCTAGTTACGCCCTTCTTGCGTCCTTCTTGGGTCCAAGTTGCGCCCTACTTGCACCCTAGTTGCGTCCTAGTTGCACCCTAGGTACACCCTAGTTACACTCTATTCACACCCTAGTTGCGCCCTAGTTGCCCCTTAGTTGGACACTAGCTACGCCCTAGTTACATCCTAGTTGCGCCCTAGTTGCGCCCTGGTTGCATCCTACTTGCACCCTAGTTGCGCCCTGGTTGTGCCCTAGTTGCACCCTAGTTGCGCCCTACTTGCCCCCTAGTTGCATCCTAGTTGCATCCTACTTGCGCCCTACTTGCACCCTACTTGCGCCTTAGTTGCACCGTAGTTATGCCCTAGTTGCACCCTACTTACGCCCCACTTGCACCCTCCTTGCCCCCTAGTTGCGTCCGAGTTCCATCCTAGTTGCACGCTACTTGCGCCCTACTTGCACCCTTCTTGTGTCCTACTTGTGCCCTACTTACATCCTAATTCCGCCTTATTTGCACCCTACTTGCATCCTAGTTGCACCCTAGTTGCGCCCTAGTTGCACCCTAGTTGTGCCTCAGTTGGGCAGTAGCTACGTCCTAGTTGTGTCCTAGTTGCGCCTTACTTCCACCCTACTTGCGTCCTACTTGCGTCCTACTTGTGCCCTAGTTGCCCCCTAGTTGCGCCGTAATTGTGCCCTAGTTGCGTCCTAGTTACGACCTAGTTGCACCTAATTTGGACACTAGCTTCGACCTAGTTGCGCCCTAGTTGCGCCCTAGTTGCACACTACTTGCGTCCTACTTGCTCCATAGTTGTGCCCTAGTTGCGTCCTAGTTGCGTCCCAGTTGCGCCTCAGTTGGGCACTTGCTACACCCTAGTTGCACCCTAGTTGTGCCCTAGTTGCACCCTACTTGCGCCCTAGTTACGCCCTAGTTGCGTCCTAGTTGTGTGTGTCAGGAAACTGAACGAGGTTACACACAGATCATGGAAGGCAGACTGAAGGAAAGATGCAAGGGATGTGTGTGGAAGAGGTTTGGTCGATGAGCGCTACGGATGAGGAGGTTTTGAGACTAAACGTGGACGTGGTGAACAAGCACGAGAATTGACTTAAGAATAAAGGAATGGTCATACAGGAGGGAACTCCAAAGAAGGAGTGTTGGGGGCATTGCCGAGGCGCAGGCTGAAAAGCCGCAGCGCTGAGGCACGGGCCAGCAGAGTACAAGGGCCACAGCAACGAAGCGCGGGCCGACATGGGAGGCAGCAAGAAGGAGGCTACAGCATAAGGAAGCGGGCCAACGATACTGAGTGAGCTCAAGGGAACGGGCATGAAGAAGCTGATCATGAAGGTGCCACAGCCTGAATGCGGGCAGTACCTGTTCGAGGCCTAGTGTGGCCACGAAACCTGAAAGAACGGGCTGAACACTTGGTCATGAGATGGAGTGCCACAACTAGAGTGACGGGCAGCAGTTGAAGATGAGCAAAGGAAGTACACGACAAGAGGGTCGCAGCGAGCAGGTGGGCCTGAGAAGGAAGAATAAAGGCAGATTTGCCACAGCCCGAAGGCGGGCAGGCAAGGAGGCAGTGAACCATGAATAGAACTGGTTAAGAGTCAACAGGCAAGTACATTGATGTTAAGTACTATTATAGTACTACCCTATATCATACACGTAACACCACTCGCTAAGGTGGCTTGTAGGAGCGGTGTCGCCTTAGGCGAGCTGCTGCCGTTGCCGCTGCTGTGAGATCATGAGTCGCATAGCGAATCAGGTCCGGAACTGGAACGGTTAGGGTTCCCGCGCTCGTTGTTGTTGTCTTGACGCGAGGATCGTATCGCCCGCTGACTTTTGGTGTGGACGGTCCATTTGCCCGAGCCGTTGGTGACGTCCGGTAGTTCTCGCGTTGACTGTTCGCTGTCGGTCCCCACCCAAGCCGTTGTCGAGGTTTCTCCTCGGAGTTGAACTGGTCCCCTGGGATATCTTCCGGAACGAGTGCTCGAGAGGATGTGTGCGAGACTTCCAGGTCTGCCTCAAACCTGGATGTGTCTTGTGAGTCTTGGGTATTATTTCTGACACCCACCCGTAAGCTCACAAGATGCATAATGTGTGCCGTTAGCTTCGGTGCCTGATAGGTGAGGTTACCAGGGAACCACCGGGGAAGAGAGTACCACGTTTGGCTGAGAGGAAGTCTGGGTTGTGTTGTCTTGCATGTCGTGGAGGAGTCAATCTTGCTGAAGTACTGCGCTCCCCTCTCCTGGTCAAACAGTTCCTCGACCCTTGGCAGCGGGTACCGGTTCTTGATTGTTACGTTGTCCAGTGCGCGATAGTCCATGCACATCTGCAGCTCCCCTGTCTTCTTCTTCACAAAGAGGACCGGTGCAGCGTAGGGTGACACCGACGGTCTGATGAACCCTTGCTCCATTAACTCCTCCAACTGCTTCTTCAGCTCACCCAGCTCGTTATCACTCATGCAATATGCAGCCCGCACTGTTGGAGTTGCTCCCGGAACTAGATGAATTTTGTGGTCGATGTCTTGCTTCGGTGGTAAACCCTTTGGCAGCTCAGCAGGAAACACGTCACCGTAGCTGTCTAATGTCCCTTGATGCCTTCCGACAGCTCTGTTGCTGGTGCTTTCTGCTGCTCAACCTGTTATTGCTTTGCCTCTGCTGCCAACACTTCCACCTCTTCAACTGCTACCTTTTACCGCATCCACACGAGGTACACTTGGTCCCCCTTGCGCTGACAGCGCTTCAGCTGCACGTAACTCAACTGCGACACCTTGCCTGCCTTGGAGTCATTCTCCTCAGTCCATAGCGGCAAAACGATTTGCTCTCCATATTTCTTCCCTTTCACCTGGCTGTGCTCCCAATCCACAGCAGGATTCTACCAGTGCAGCCAGTCACGCTCCATAACAGTATCAACTGAATGCAAGGAGGACGCAACTAGATCGCAAGTAGGGCGCAACTAGGACACAACTAGGGCGCAACTAGGGTGCAACTAGGACACAACTAGGACGTAGCTAGTGTCCAACTGAGGTGCAACTAGGGCGCAAGTATGGCATAACTAGGGCGCAACTAGGACGCAAGTAGGGCACAAATAGGATGGAAGTAGGGCGCAAGTAGGGTGCAACTAGGACGCAACTAGGGCGCAACTAGGGTGCAACTTGGCGTAGCTAGTTCCCAACTGAGGCGTAACTAGGGCGTGACTAGGGCACAACTAGGACAAAACTAGGGTGCAAATATGGCAGAACTAGGGCACAAGTAGGACGCAAGTAGGACACAAGTAGGGTGTAAGTAGGCGCAACTAGGACACAACTAGGGCGCAATTAGGATGTAACTAGGATGTAGATAGTGTCCAACTAAGGGGCAACTAGTGCGCAACTAGGGCGCAAGTAGGGCGCAAGTAGGGCGCATGTAGGGCACAACTAGGGCACAGCTAGGGCGCAACTGGGACGCAAGTAGGGAACAACTAAGACGCAAGTAGGGCGCAAGAAGGACGCAAGTAGGATGCAAGTAGGGCATAACTAGGGTGTAACTAAGATGCAAGTAGGGTGCAACTAGCGTGCAAGTAAGGCACAACTAGGGTGCAACTAGGACGCAAATAGGGTGCAACTAGGGCGCAAGTAGGGCGCAAGTAGGGTGCAACTAGGATGCAACTAGGGCGCAACTAGGGCGCAAGTATGGTGCAAGTAGGGAGCAAGTAGGACGCAAATACGTCGCAAGTAGGGCGAAACTAGGGTGCAAGTAGGGCGCAAGTAGGGCGCAAGTAGGGCACAACTATGGCGCAACTAGGACGCAACTAGGACGCAAGTAGGGTGCAAGTAGGACACAACTACGACATAACTTGGGCGTATCTAGGGCGCAACTAGGATGCAACTAGGGTGCAAGTAGGGCGTGGCTAGTCTCCAACCGAGGCACAACTGGAGCGCAACTAGGGCGCAACTAGGACGCAACTATGGTGCAAGTAAGGCGTAAGTAGGGTGCAACGAGGGTGCAACTAAGGCGCAACTAGGGCGCAACTATGTCATAGCTAGTGCCCAAATGAGGCGCAACTAGGCCGCAACTAGGGCACAACTATGGTGCAATTACGGCGCAACTAGGGCGCAACTAGGGCACAAATAGGACGCAAGAAGGGCACAAGTGGGGCGTAACTAGGGTACAACTAGGACGCAACTAGTGCGTAGCTAGTGCCCAACTGAGGCGCAACTAGGGCGCAACTAGGACGCAACTAGGGTGTAACTAGGATACACGTAGGACGCAACTAGGATGGAAGTAGGATGCAAGTAGGGTGCAAGTAGGGCGCAAGTAGGGCGTAACTAGGGCGCAACTAGGACGCAACTAGGGTGTAACTAGGATACACGTAGGACGCAACTAGGATGGAAGTAGGATGCAAGTAGGGTGCAAGTAGGGCGCAAGTAGGGCGTAACTAGGGCGCAACTAGGGTGTACGTAGGGTGCACGTAGGACGCAACTAAGGCACAACTAGGGCACAACTAGGGCGCAAGTAGGGCCCACATAGGGCACAAGTAGCATGCAACAAAGGTGCAACTAGGGCGCAACTAGGGCCCAAGTAGGGTGCAAGTAGGGCGCAGGTAGGGCGCAACTAGGGCACAACCAGGGTGCAACTAGGACGCAAGTAGAACACAATTACGGCACAAGTATGACGCAACTAGGACGCAAGTAGGAGGCAAGTAGGGTGCAACTAGGACACAACTAGGGCACAAATAGGGCACAAGTACTGCGCAACTAAGGTGAAACTAGGACGCAACTAGGGTGCAACTAGGGCGTAACTAGGACGTAGCTTGTGCCCAACTCAGGTGCAACTAGGACTCGACTAGGGCACGACTAGGATGTAAGTACGGCGCAAGTAGGGCGCAACTAGGGCGCAACTAGGACACAACTACGGCGCAACTAGGGCCCAAGTAGGACACAAGTAGGGCACAACTAGGGTACAACTAGGGCACAAGTAGGGTACAAGTAGGAAACAATTAAGGCGCAACTGGAACATAACTATGGCGTAGCTAAGGTGCAAGGAGGACGCAACTAGGGCGGAAGTATGGCGCAATTAGGGCCAACTAGGGCACAACTAGGGTGCAACTAGGGTGTAAGTAGGGCACAAGTAGGGTGCAACTAGGGTGCAATTAGGGTGTGCAATTAGGGACAACTGATCTGAGGCAGCTGCGCGGAAGCTGTGCGCAAGCTCCGTAGTAGCTTCCGCTCAGCTGCTGTCGTTGCTGCGCCTGTGCCTGCAACAGCAGCCACACAACTGCTTCTACAGCTGTGGCAGCAACTACGTACTGCTGGTGTGCCGCGGCACTGCTACGCGCTGCTCTAGCTGTGCGCTACTGCTGCTGCGCGCTGCCGCTGCCGCGCTGCTGCTGCTGCTCCTCGCTACTGCTGTTGCTGCTCAATGCTGCCGCTACTACGTGCTGCTGCTTGCTGCAGCTGCTGCTGTCCGCCGCCGCCTGCTGCGACGACTGCCTACTGCCGCTGCGCAGCGCTACTGTGCACTGCTATTGTTGCACGCTGCTGCTGCTGCGCGATGCTGCTACCGCGCGTTGTTGCTGTTGTTGCCCGTTGCAGCTTGCTGCTGCTGCCCACCGCAACCTGCTACGGTTGCGGCCTGTTGCCGTCGCTACTAGCGCGAATGGTAGTAGCTGCTAGCGGCTGCCGCCTGCTGCTGCTAAAGGGCTGCTGCTGATGCACTCTCACGTGCTGAAGGTGGGTGACGTTGCCGGCAGTCGGGTGACGCCAACAGGTCCCTGTGGATCAGCTGCAGCGGTGACGCTCATTGCTGCTGCTCTGCTGCGTCTCTGCTAAGTAGCTTGGCGAGAACTGTCTCACCGCTCTGATACCATGAGAAGATGCGTGGAAGCTCCCTAGCGACACAGTCGCTGACTAGGCATCATTGCTTGGTCAGACGGTGACGACAGTCAGCAATCGTACACACAACCGCAAGGGTCTGGCTAGGGGACACAAGGCAAAGTGTCAGAATGCTTCAATAGCATTTGCAGAGAGAAATGACAAATGACAGGTCCATGGCATACGTACCTGCCGCGGCGCACGGCGGGTGTCGCACGCGGAGACACAAGGTATGTCCTAAAACCGGCCCAAAACCACTGTTTTGGCCATAACTCAGCGTAGACATGTCATAACGCTACACCGTCTGAACCTAGACGTGCACAACCCAGGTGCATGCATGTGACCAGTCGTAGCGTCCGGCTTGTTGTCAAGCCGGACGCTACGACTGGTCACATGCATGCATCTGGCATCAAACGGTGGACACACAATGCAAAAACATGCAAATCAGGCCCACGGCCAGTCCACTCCTACGTGCTGCAGAAAACATGCAGGAGGTCCCAGGCAGCGTCCAGAACTCTAGGGCGGTCGTTGGTCAGCTCCAAGCTGGTAGTCCACCACCAGACGACACACCGGTACCACCTAGGTCCACATCAGGGATCTGCATTGGCATGGACACGGCCGACTGGTCACAATAAACTGTACAAGTCGACAGGAACGTCAAAAATCACAACAACATCATGTCTCATTATGTTCTTCACATTCTTCTTCCTAAAACTTGTATTTCCTACCAGAAATAGGTTTTTCGTTTTTGTTTTAGATTCTTTTTGCAATCCGAGACTGTGAAGAACTCTCTAGGCCTTGTCTGAGGTGGAAACAATCATGTAGATTTAGCTTAGGTCCTCATACAATGATAGACCTTTGAGAGTAGTGGATATGTTGACCAAACCTCTCAGAATCCTAAATCAAGAAGTGGACATGTGAAGTGTTGCTTGGCGGATAGCTAGTTAGGGAATGTTCATAATCATGTTAGGGATGGACATGTGTCGTCAATCACTTCTCCACATGGATTTAGGTATTTCCTTCAACCAATACCCCGCGGCTAACCTCCAATTCGCCCCCATTCTAACCAGACCATCTTCAGGATACCCCCATTTTTTAACTTATGACTAGGATGCCCCCATTTTTGGGTTACGTGGTAACCATTGTCATCAAACTTTAGACTCAACTTGCAAAACAAGTTTTGGCATAGTTTCCCGTTTTTAAATAAGACAGTGGGTGAAGGCTTCTCTGTGCGTGTGTGTGTGTGTGTGTGTGTGTGTGTGTGTATGTGTGT
>SZWC01016638.1:20672-30786 GCA_023375785.1 Penium margaritaceum | reverse complement strand
CCCCCCCCCCCCCCTCCCTCCCCCGTGCGAGTATGGGTTTGAATTTCAAACTTTCAAATATTCCTTATACGTGGAAGATATGGATGATGAGACAAGGTGGCACAAAGGAATATTATCCAATGAAACTGAAGGATGCTGCCACCTCGTCGATTTTGACTGGTGGAGTTCAGTTATCTAAACTGCCATACGTTGACATACTTGTCTTCAATATTCTTATGTTGAAATTAGTTTACTCTATCAAAATCAAGGTTCAAATGCATTTGCAACGGGTTGCCGGTGAAAAACCTACCATAGGGTTTACGATGTCTAGAATGGCTGACTGTGAAAACAAAAACATTCGTTTAATCGCTAGCCGTCGATCGTTCGGTGTTGTCCATTGATTGACTTTGCTGATTGGTCGTCCGCCGTCGGTCGTTTGACCATTGTCGATCGATCGAAGGTGTCAATCGTTCGACCGTGGTCAATCACTTGACCACTGTCGATCGTTCGTCCGCCATTGGAGGTCGATCAGTCGACCGCCATCGGTCGATCAGCTGCCGTCGATCGATCGATCGCCGTCGGCAAGTCGTAATGCACAAATGTCCCAACTACGACTAAACACGTCAAAGTGTGGACAATGTAATGAAACAGTTCATAAACTATCCCGAATGTCACAAATTACGAACTTAAAAATCCGATGTAATTTCATAGGTCATAAAGAGGCATAACTTTGAATGAGAAAGTTATGTATCTCTCATAAAGTGGTATACATTGGTACATTTTATAGTTTCCCCCTGATGCCGATGTACCGGGGTGGCCGATGTGGCCGATGTGCCACCCATCACCCCGATGTGCCGAGGTTCACATCGATGTGCCAGGGTTTGTGGGGGCCAGGTCAACACTGCCGATGACCCAGCCACATTTGCTGAGCCATGCGTAGCACGGAGGCGGCAGATTGGCGTGCTGCAGTAGACGAGGAGTATGGTGCGCTCATGAAGAACGGCACCTGGACCCTCGAGGAAGCTCCATGTGGCAGCCGGGTGATCGGATGCCGGTGGATCTTCAGGCGCAAGCGTGGTGCGGATTGTAAGGTCCTCAGGTACAAAGCACGGTTGGTTGCAAAGGGGTATGCGCAGACTGAGGGTGTGGATTACAATGAGACATTTGCACCTGTCGCAAAGTTCCCAACCATCCGAGCGATCCTTGCACTTGCTACTGCTATGGACTGGGAGGTGCACGAAATGGATGTGACTTGTGCATTTTTCAATGGTGACCTCGAGGAGGATGTGAAATTGGAGTAGCCGGAGGGGTATGTGGTGGAGGGCATGGAGGATTTGGTGTGCAAGCTTGTGAAGGCCCTCTACGGCCTGAAGCAAGCCCCGCGGGCATGGTACCACAAGATGGATGAGCAGCTCGCTGGCCTTGGCTTTGTGCGCAGTGAAGCAAACTGTGCTGTCTATGGGCATACACAAAAGGCCAGCGAGATCATCATCTTGCTCTATGTTGATGATCTGCTCATTCCATCTTACTCCAAGTCTCTTTTGGACGATGTGAAGCAGTCTCTTGCTGCCAGGTTTGACATGAATGACATGGGAGAGCTCAGTTACTACCTTGGCCTTCAGGTCAAGCGCGACCTGCAGCAGCAGACTTTGGAGCTGTCGTAGAGCACGTACGTGAGGGACATTGTTAAGCGCTTCAACATGGCTGGAGCGCGCAAGGCCACTACACCACTGGAAGTGGGAGCGAAGCTGAGCATGACGCAGACTCCCCATGGCAGGCAAGAGAGCAGCCGCATGGAAGCAGTGCCATATCAAGCTGGAGTTGGGAGCCTCATGTACGCAGCAGTCAGAACGTGCCTCGACGTCAGCCAAGCCGTGGTAGTTCTCAGCAAGTTTTGTGCAAATCCGGGCGTGCCGCATTGGGAGGCGGTTAAGCGAGTGTTGCGCTACCTGGACAGCAGTAGCAGCCTTTGCCTCACCTTCAACGGAAACAACAGCCCCATCCTCATCGGCTACAGTAGCACAGATTGGGGAGGTGACCTGCACATTGTCAGGATGAGGTCCACGTGGACGTGGTCCCGACGTTTGTCTGATCGACTCTAGTGGTTCACGTCTACTGTTTTGGGCGAATCTGAGACTAAGCGTGAGCTTTCTGGTCGCCTCACGCTATGTGAGCAGGAATTCAGAGACAGTCAGTTTGCAAAGGGAATAACGTCCTTTTTCATTAGTTTTTGAACATGGACATGATCACAACATTTATAAGCCTAGTCATGAGCTTTCCAACGCACCAAACTACGTGCGATTTGGCCAAGCGTAGCTCAAGTTATGCTTGTCGAAGCGCAAGTCTCACCCACCACAGAAACGCATAACGCATCCATGGCGCGCACACGCCGTGGCGCCTTCCTTCACGTGCGAAGCGCCTTTCCCAAGGCGCAGGTCCACTTGCACATGGTGTACGGGTCCCCTGCACTATTTCCACGCACCCTGCCCACTTTTGGGTCGAGTTTGGTGATGGGGTGTGACGAGGATCGAAACCTGTCCGCGAACCTGCAGTCAGAATTTTGACCGAGTCCCTCAGTAACAACCTGCACTACTGGATCCGGTGGATGATCCGCCGGATCAGGTGGATCATCCACCGGACGCCTCGGCAGGCCTATCGGAGGATTTTCTCCAAATTGTATTTTTGTTACTCGGTCCGGTCGATTATCGACCGGATTTTGAGTCGCAGCCGGCTCCAAGAGCCGCTGCGCATACCCCAACTTTGGAAAGCCATATCTCCCTCGATACTTGTCCGATTCAGGTGAAACAACTTCCACCGGATTCAAGAACTCATCAACTTTAAGGGGCAATCCTCCATTTTAGGCTCTGAGCAGTTTTCAAGTCGCCAGATCCGCCGGAGCGGAGTTTCAATTTTCTGGCGACTCGTCAGCGCCTCCCGGCGCCGCACTTGGGCATGCGGAGGGGCAATTTTTGAACATTCTCCCCTTTGCACCTGCCATGCCCGCTGCTCCTGCTTGCTCTCACTCATCTTCCGCTGCGCCCTCCAGCCCGTCATAGCTGGTCATCCCAAGTCCGGCCACGCTCATCGCGTGCCGGTCCGCGGATTGCGCCTTGGTCAAGCAATCCGCAAGCATGTTGTGCGTGCTGCAGTGCTGCAGCACCACCTGCCCCTTCTCGACCATGTCCTGTGCGTAGTGATAACGCACGTTGATGTGCTTCATCCTCCTGTGCTACGTCGGGTTGTTGGTTAGCGAGATGGAGCCGGTGTTGTCCTCCTGCACCACCGTAGGCTCCAGCTGCGGCACGCCCAGCTCCCCCAGCAACCTGCAGAGCCACACCGCCTCTTTGACCGATTCGGCCAGCGCGATGTACTCAGCTTCCACTGTGGAGGTGGCGACGTAGTCCTGCTTCTTGCTGCACCACGAGACTGCTGCACCAGCGAGGAACAACATGAGGCCGGATGTGGACTTCCGCTTGTCCACATCCCCAGCGTAGTCTGCGTCCGTGTAGCAGACTAGACGCAAAGGGTCCGCCCGCCCTTTGCCGTCGAACCTCAGGCGCGCATGCAGCGTCGCCTGCAGGTAGCGGAGGATGCGCTTGACCGCCTGCCAGTGTAGTGGCCCTGGATCGGCCACGTACCTGCTCACTTGGCCCAGCGCGTAGGCCATGTCCGGTTGAGTTGCCACCATGGCGTACATGAGGCTGCCCACCGTCGATTGGTACGGCACCCCTTCCATATCCTCCCGCTCTTCTTTTGTTTGCGGCGCCATTGCCGCACTCACTTCACAGGTCGTGGAGACAGGACTGCACACTGGTTTGCAATCCTCCATGCCGTACCGCTTCAACACCTCGGCCACGTATTTGGCCTGCCCAAGCTCAAGCATGTGCGCCCTCCGGTTCCGCGTAATTCTCACACCGAGGTAGAACTCCAGCTCCCCCATGTCCGACATCTGGAACCTGCTGCTCAGCTGCACTTTCAGCTACTGTAGGCTCGGCAGGTCTGAGGAGCACAGGATCAGATCGTCCATGTAGAGAGCGACAATCTGATGGAGCTTGTTGTTGCGCCGCACGTACACACTGTGATCCGCCCCACAACGCTTGAAGCCGAGTTGTGCCATGAAGCTATCCATCTGTTTGTACCAGCATCGGGGTGATTGTTTTAGCCCGTACAAGGACTTCCGCAGCTTGCACACCTTCCCTTCCGGTGCCTCCACCCCCTCCGGCACCTCCATGTAGATTTCTTTGTCAATGATGCCGTTGAGGAAGGCCGTCTTTACGTCCATTTGGTGGAGCTCCATGTCCTTTGCGGCTGCCACCGCAAGGATCGCCCGGATGCTTGTGAACTTGGCGACGGGGGCGAACGTCTCATCGTAGAGTTCGCCCTTACGCTATGCGTACCCCTTCGCCACGAGCCGCGCCTTGTACTTGTCAACCACACCTTCCTTCGTGAACTTGGTCTTGAAGACCCATTTGGAGCCGATGACCTCGGCGTCCTTTGGCCTGTCAACCAGCTGCCACGTGTCGTTTTCAGCAATGAACGCCAACTCCGACTTGATGGCGGCGTCCCACTGCTCCCCCTCGGGCCGCGCAAGCGCCTCTTGCACGGTTTTTGGTTCCGTTGATGCAGCCAGCATGCACCGCGTCATGCCGATCCATCGACCAGTGCCTGCGTCGACACGCTTCCCCGCTCTCCGCTGCCTCCTGCTGCGGCGCGGCAGTCTTGGCGGCGTCTCGTCCCTCTGCTGCGATCCTCCCGCCTCAGCCCGCTCCGGTGAATCATCGACCGGACGGCTTCCCGAGGATTCCTCCGGCTCCGGTGAACCATCAACCGGACGGGCGGCGCGTCTGGAGGATTTTTCTCCGACGCCCGACGCGAACTCCGCCGGGAGTGCGCGCTTCGGCACCCGCGGTGCCTCCATTGACGGATCATTCCGCCGGATCTCCAGCCCAGCTGCATCTTCGTCGGAGTCCTTCGCGTTGGCTGTTGTACCTGCTGCACCGCCGCACTTCGACGCCGCATCATTGACCTCCGCGTCCGCTGGCTCCTCGTAGTCAAGGAGCTGGAACCACTCCCCCTGTTTTGGAGTGTTCCTGACGCTCATGTCGTTGCTGCTGCTGCTGAAGCTTTGCTGCTCGTTGAACTCAACGTCACAGCTGCGGATGATCTCTTGCGTGCACGGGTCCCAGAGCCGATACGCTTTTTGCACGCTCTCGTAGCCGAGGAACAAGCACGGCTTCGCCCGCGGTTCCAGCTTGCTGTTGCGACGTTGCGCCGCCTGCACCATTGCGTGCGCCATGCACCCGAACACCTTTAGGTGCGCCACGTTTGGTTTGCGCCCGCTCCAAACCTCCTGCGGCGTTGTCCAGTAGCCCTTACTCTTCAGCACCGCTGTTGGGGTGAGGTTGATGGTGTAGTTCGCTGTACGCACAGCCTCCGCCCAGAACCCTCGCGGCAACCCCGCATCCACAAGCATGGTCCGCACCATGTTGACCAGCGTCTGGTTCGCCCGCTCCGCCACTCTGTTGGACTGTGGCGAGTACGGCATAGTGGGTTCCCACTTGATGCCCTGCTGCTTCATCCATTCGCTGCAGCCCACGTACTCTCCGCCATTGTCGCCGCGTAGCGCTCTGACCTTCCGGCCAGTCTGCCTCTCCACCGCTGCGACGTACTCCTTCAGCCGGTCCAGGACCTCACCCTTCTGCTTCATGAAGTACACATAGAGTTTTCTGCTGCAGTCGTCAATGAAAGTGACGAAGTATCTCAAGCCGCCATTTGACGGCGTTTTGAACGGTCCGCACATGTTGCTATGCATGACCTCCAGTAGGTCCTTTGCACGAGCTGCGTTCTCGTTGAACGGCTTGCGCCGTGCCTTGCCCAAAATGTAAGGCTCGCAGCTTTTGTGCGTTGCTGTATCTGCTGCCGCGTCTGCACCGTCGATGACGAGGCTGCACAACATGTCGCGCTTCGCCATCTCCTTAACGGTTGCGGGCACCGAATGCCCCAACCGTCCGTGCCAGAGCTCCAGACCAGTGCTTCCTCCCTTGGCCATGTTGACGACGCGCTCCTGCGAATCTGCTGGGTCGGATGTCGCGGAGACCACCTTGGTCTCCACGATGTAGAGACCGCTCTCGCGCTTTGCATCCAGCACGACCTCGCCGTCACCGTCGATGCGCACCACTGCGCCTTTCCTGCGGAAGAGCACCTCATATCCCTTGTCCGTCAAGCGGCTAACACTCAGGATGTCAGCCAGGCCGGGGACGTGTTGCACATCACGAATTGTGCACAGCTCCTTCTTACCGCCCACCACGACTTCCACCTCCACGTCGCCCTGGCCGGCCGCCAGCTCAACTTTGTCGTTCGCGACCACCATTGAATTGGAGGACTTCTCGTAGGTGACGAACCCCACCTTCTCGACTTGGGTGTGCTCCTCGGCCCCGGAATCCAGGCACCGCCTGTTGGCCTTCTTGAGGAAGTGGTTCTTGTTGCCATTGAGGAGCGACCTGCCCTTGCTGTTTTTGCCACCGGTCTGCGCCTCCTCCTGGCACTCACGGCCTTCTNTTGGAGGACTTCTCGTAGGTGACGAACCCCACCTTCTCGACTTGGGTGTGCTCCTCGGCCCCGGAATCCAGGCACCGCCTGTTGGCCTTCTTGAGGAAGTGGTTCTTGTTGCCATTGAGGAGCGACCTGCCCTTGCTGTTTTTGCCACCGGTCTGCGCCTCCTCCTGGCACTCACGGCCTTCTTTGCCGCAATTGTGGCACGCACCTTTCTTGGCGCCCTTCTTGCCGCCGCCCTTTCCGCCACTTCCTCTGCCCCCGCTTTTGCCACCACGTGTTTTGGTGACGAGGGCCGATGAGGAAGACGAGGACTCCCCGCAGCTCCGACGCTGTGCCTCGTTGCGGATGTACTCTGCGACCGCGCGATAGGTGAGCTTGTCCTCCGACCATCCTCCAAGGAAGGTGATGAGTTGGCCCCAACTGTCAGGTAGGGCCATGAGGAGGGCCATCGCCTGTAGCTGCGTGTTGATCTTCCACCCCACGTCATTGCATTGCGAGGCGAGCGACTCCATCTGCTGCATGGCGGAGATGACATCATCTCCCTCCTCGATTCTCACCGTGAGGAGCCGCTTCATCGCGAAGATTTTGTTCGCGAGCGACTTGGATTGGTGGATGGCACAGAGTTTTTCCAAAGCTTCGGCTGCCAGCTTGCAGCCTTGGAAGTAGCCCCACCACGACTCGGCTGTCCCGAAAACCAGGAGCATGAGCACCTCCGTGTTCTTCTTTTGGAAGGCCTGCTTCTCCGCGTCCGTAGCAGTCGCCTCTCTGAGTACCTCCTTTCCCAACATGACATCCAGCAGCCCCTTATGCGCGAGGTGCAGTTCAAACTGCCACCTCCATAGCCCGAAGCCCGGGCCGCCCGCATACTTCTGAATGGGCTGCGTCTCCTTCTGCGCCATGTGCACAGCTGCTACTCTGACGAGTTCTCAAAACTTCACGGCAACGTCCAAGATGACGATCCCGTGCGCTGCGGAAGACGTGATCGTTGGAGGCGTTCAGACACGTGGGCCCATAACCCTTTGTCAGGATGAGATCCGCGTGGACGCAGTCCCAACGTTTGCTTGATCGACTCTAGTGGTTCACGTCTACTGTTTTCGGCGAATCGGAGACTAAGCGTGAGCTTTCTGGTCGCCTCATGCTATGTGAGCAGGAATTTAGAGACAGTCAGTTTGCGAAGGGAATAACGTCCTTTTGATTTAGTTTTTGAACATGGACATGAACATTTATAAGCCTAGTCATGAGCTTTCCAACGCACCAAACCGCGCGCAATTCAGCCGAGCGTAACTCAAGTTATGCTTGCCGAAGCGTAGGTCTCACCCACCACAGAAACGCATAAAGCCTCCATGGCGCGCACACGCCGTGGTGCCTTCCTTCACGTGCGAAGCGCCTTTCCCAAGGCGCAGGACCAGTTGCAAATGGTTTAGGGGTCCCCTGCACTGTCTCCACGCACCTTGCCCACTTTTCGGTCGAGTTTGGTGATGGGGTGTGACGAGGTTCGAAACCTGTCCGCAGACCTGCAGTCAGAATTTTGACTACGTCCCTCAATAACAACCTGCACTACTGGATATGGTGGATGATCCGCCGGATCAGGTGGATCATCCACGGGACGCCTCGGCAGGCCTATCGGAGCATTTTCTCCAGATTGTATTTTTGTTACTCGGTCCGGTCGATTATCGACCGGATTTCGAGTCGCAGCCGGCTCCCAGAGCTGCTGCGCATACCCCAAGTTTGGAAAGCCATATCTCCCTTGATACTTGTCCGATTCCGGCAAAACAACTCCCACCGGATTCAGCGATTTGTCAACTTTGAGGAGAAATCCTCCATTTTAGTTTCCGATCAATTGTCGAGTCGCCAGATATTCCGGAGCGGAGTTTCCATTTTGTGGCGGCTCATCAGTGCCTCCCGGCGCCGCACTTGGGCATGCGGAGGGGCAATTTTTCAACGCACATGAGGAGGTCGACCAGTGGGTTTGTGTTTGTGCTCGGAGGAGGTGCAATGAGCTGGAGGAGCAAGAAGCAAGAGTGTGTTGCCCTCTCCTCCACCGAAGGTGAGTACATCGCCGTGAGTGAAGTAGCAAAAGAAGCTTTGTGGCTGCGTGAGCAGGGAGCAAGCCTTAGACAGCAGCAGACCACAGCCACCACCATCTACTGTGACAACATGAGCGCCATTGCTCTGACGAAGAATGCCGAGTTTCACGCACGCACCAAGCACAGCTCCTGGCAAAGCAAGTGGTGCTCCTGGCAAAGCAAGTGGTGCAGATTGAGTTCTGCCCTTCAAGCATGATGCTGGCAGACTTTTCTGACCAAGCTGCTGGCAGCGCACCGCTTTCAGCAGCTGAGGGGACAGAGCGGACTTGTGTGATTTTTAATCTTGCAAAATGGGAGAATATTGGATATGAGAGTGCGGGAAAGTGACAAAAATAGGTTGCTCAATCAAAATCATCTGGCATAACAGCTGCTTAGAGGATGTTTCATAGGTTCCAACGCATATTACAGAACTTGGTTCGGAGTCGGTTTGAGTGAGATATGGATTTCCAAATTTTGGAGATCATGGCTCGGGTTCAAGTGACGACCTGAGCACTTTGAGCTCAAAAGGCGGCAGGATTATTGGCCAGGACGGCTGAGAGCGGCCTTCAAGGAGAAACTGCGGCTAGAGGACCTTCAAGAGACTTCAAGAAAGGTGCAGACAACACTGTTTGGTAGTCCAAGTGGTGTGAGACATAATTCTACTGTGTGACAAGGTGACTGCTGCTCATCCTGCTAGGCCAGGAGAGTGTGCTAGAGGGTAGACTTTGACAGAGTGTATCTCAGTGCTCCCGAGGCCAAATGTCGTATGTAAGGGCTTGTTAGAAAGCTGTGACAATGTAGTTTCTCACTCAAGAGTGAATTCAGACATTTGCATTCTCTATAAACAAGCATTTGCTTCCATTATTTCTGTCTTTGCAACCTGCAACCCCCTCTCACAAATGATTGGTCCTGCCTAGGCTGCTCTTAGTGAGCCTGATCACCTCCCTGAGGGCTGCCCCAGTTATCATTATCATTACCATTTCATTCTTGTGAAGTGAATCTGGTGACTTTGTGCCCGTGCATGCAAGAACCATCTACGGCTGATGAAGTTCACTCCTTTCAAACAATCATTTGAGCCTCCATGTGCATTTCAAAGGAAATGAAGGCTCTCACCACAGTATGCGACTCTTAGCCCTCTGGTGATGTCAAAGTGTTACCACAAGCAAATGCTCAATCTCAGCTTGGTTTTTAAATACAAAGTGAATGTTTAGTGCGATGGATGATTTCCTTCCATTTCCTTGCTTTGTAAAAGAATCCAACATCGCTAATCCATTTTGGTGAACACTAGTACCAACATGAAAAAACTCTTCAGCATGACATGGAATGCATTTAGCCATTAAGATATCCAGCGAATCCGAGCCCTTTTTGTAAGGCTTGCTCATTAGTCAAATGCCAAAAATCTCGCATTGGTTTGGCACGGCCTTGGTCAACTCTGTGCTTCAACAACTTATTTTCCATCCTCCATGATGGATTGTACAAGTCTCTTCCACACACACACACACACACACACACAC
>SZWC01016638.1:9067-20485 GCA_023375785.1 Penium margaritaceum | reverse complement strand
GCTACCACAGTGGTGGATTCAATGCTGCGATAAAAATCAGCAACATTTCCCCTGCATCAGGAGCATTCTGAAGCCACTACAACACGAGGCTACCTCTGCCATGACATCCGTCAGAGTTCCCCCTGCGCTGGCGTGTATAGGGATCCGCCAACATTGATTGGCATCTGTATGTCGCTGCTGCTGCTGAGTCTACTACATCTGCTGTGCTATGACTCTAATATTAAGTATGAATTGATGATGTGCTATTATAGGCAAGAGTACTTTCTACCACACATTTAACTGTAAGTGTGAGGCGACAGAGAATAGCCCTGGCCAGGCTAAAGCAGCATCATTTCTAGCTTGGTATCAAAGCCATAGCGTAGACTGAAACGCAGTAGCGCCGTACAGATGCCAATCAATGTTGGTGGACCCCCATATGCGCAAGTGCAAAGGAACTTTACTAGAATTTTCCCGGTACAGTTGACCCCACGTGGTGGCGGCCTCAAAATGCTCTGACACACCGAAAATGTGTTTGAATGACTACACTAGATTGTCCTTTTGCATGACGAGAAGAGCTTGTGCTTTCAAGTTGTTCTCCGACATATCAACCAGGGCTGCAATACCGTGTTTCTTGGGTACCGCGGTACTGAATATCGCGGTAGGTGACTACCGCGGAATTCAGTACCGCAGTATCCTAGTATCTTGGGAGGTTTGTACCGATACTAGTACCACTCCCACGGTATCATCGGGTCCGTTCAGTAACCACGTTACTTCAAGTAAACCATGGTACACGGTAGAAACACACATCACAGGAAGCGGTACAAAACAGTGTACCGTGGGTATTAGTTGATACGTGTTGAAGAAAACACACGAACCACCCCGTCGGCATGGGAAGGGTTGGTCCGTGCATATTCGTTGGCGCCCAACCCTGTTTGTCTGACGCTCTTGAATGTCTCTCAAATAGGATAATGTGCACAGAAGATACAATGGGTATTAGGGGTCGGTGGAATGTGATGCGATCTTTGCTCCGCCGATATTCCGACAATCCTTTCTTTCGTAACAAGAAAATGTGCATTTCTCTCTTCTTACAATGTAGACAACGAACAACTGAGCGTTAAATTTTGTCATCTCATGATTTATTCATATCTCACAAATGAGAAATGGAGTCTGATATGAAGTCTCAAGAAACCATTTGCTAATGAGAAATGGAGTCTGAATGTACATTTCACGAATGAGACATGGAGTCTGAAATGGAGTCTCAATTAACCATTTCCGACAAACAGTTCTTAAAATCACAACCTATCAAGAGCTCGAGAGAATTATGTCCAAGTCGTAAAGGCACACGTAAGAGAAACCCTAATTTTGAAAATGTTCCAGTCCCGTACTTGAATCAACTTATTGGGTGCAAGTGCTGCCTTTACGGCACGGAAAGGAGAGAGGGATAGGGGGAGGTCCTTCATTTTGTTCTCTCACTATGGGCAAGGCGGACAGCCGTCCATCATCGTGGGCACCCTACCCTGTTTGAGAATAGAGGAGTCTGGTTAGAGGGAGAGCGAGGTAAATGGTGAATCATGAACCAAGAGAGGCACAAAATACCATGGAGAGGGCAAGTTTTTTCGACAAGCGAAGAGTGAGAAACCCTCAGTCACACACGAACGTGTAGTGAGGTGCAAATGAGCAGGTGGCGGGGTGACGAGCGGGGGAACGCAGAGCCCATCCTCGCTCGCACCCGCATCTCGTGAGACCCAAACCTTAGATCTCACCCACACACATTATCTGCACACATGCAATCCAGCAAGCCTGGAAGGACAACCCGAACATCAAACCTCTGTCACACTAGGAAAACTAGTGTCAATAATAATTCAGGTTATGAATGCCTGTGCTAGCGTTAACCCTGATGCAAGCCCTGTGAGAGTGGCTCTGGGTGGTCTTCCTGTGAGCCGGCACCACGTGAGCAGTGACGTCAGCGCCAGATTCACTCTAGCATCAATCACCTGCGAAAGTGCGGTAAGTGTGCAGCGAGGCCAGAGGTCACAACAAATCTGTGGGACACAAACCAACACTCCCCCATGACCCACAACCGACGCACATTGACACGAATTCACAGGCACAAACGAGTGTCACAAGGAGTGACAGACGACTGGACAAGCACGTGACACAATCATTCAGCCAGGATCACCATGTGGACATAGCAGCCCAAGCGCATGCACGGCCGCCTTGAAGACGTTACTGCTGAGTGCCTTCGTCGGGAAGTCAGCTCGCTGCTGTCGTGTATCGACCCAGACGACCTGGACATCGCCTGCAGCGATGCGCTCACGCACAAAATGATGCTGCTCAACATTGATGTGCTTCGTGTGTGTATGATGCATGCCATCATGTTGAGCAATTGCCTTAGTGCTTTGGTTGTAACAGCGCAAAGTGATGCAACGGGTGGGCACGCACAGTTGTTGTAGCACGCGACATAGCCATACACTCTCGCAAGTGCCTGCACCTAGAGCAACGTACTCAGCCTCAGTAGAGCTGTGGGCCACACAATCCTGCTGACCACTCTTCCATGACATAGCAGTCCCTCCAACGAGGAAGACGTAAGTTGTACGGCTGCTTGCATCAGTGTCATGTGCCCAGTCGCTATCTGTGTATCCATCTACGACAACAAATGGTTGTGCACGATAGCACAATCCAGTGCGGGCAGTTGAGAGGGCGTACCTGACGATGCGCAATGCAGCCTCCATGTGTCGGGCTCGAGGAGCCTGACAGAAATAGGCCAGGAAGTTCACGGAGAAGGCGACATCTGCCCTGGTTGTGCTCGATAGGTACATCAGTGACCCAATGACGTGGAGATAGTCAGTCACATCGAATCTCTCCCCCAGCTTGGACACATCCAGTGTTTTAAGCAGCCTCTGACCTGTTGGGGTCATTGGCGTAAACGCAGTGGGCGTGGACTCCAACTGTGAAGCAAAGCGCTCCCCTAGCCTACGGACGTATGCAGCCTAGTGAACATGGAGTGTGCGACGCGAACGGTCACGCTCAAGCTCCATGCCCAAGAAGACGCGAGCAGGTCCCAATTCTTTCATCTTGCATGTGGACTACAGGAGCATCTTCACTGACTGTATAGTAGCCCGACTAGGGGACGCTATGAGCAAGTCATCCCTGTAGACGAGGATAGCGACAAATGGGGAAGAGGGTGGACTTACAAAAAGTGATGGATCCTCTATACTACGCCGGTAACCTCCTTTCTCAAGAGTGGACGTGATCTCTTGGTTCCAGCATGACGGCGACTGCTTCAGGCCATAGAGAGCTTTCCGCAATCGCCAGACTCGACCAATGCCGTCAGAAAAACCGGGAGGCTGAACCATGTAGATCTCATCATCCAACTGGCCGTGGAGAAACGCATTGTTCACATTCATATGCTCTAACTCCAAGTCGTGGTGAGCCACAAGACTCAATAGTGCTTTGGCACTTGTATACCGCCCAACCGGTGCAAACGTCTCGTCAAAGTCGACACGGGGGACTTGGGCTTGTACTTGCATCAAAAGACCCATCAGGCATTGATGGATTTGCGCCCAAGCGGTAGATCGACAAGCTCATAGACCGCATGATCATCACCGGCATTGAGCTTGTCACGCATTGCAGCTTCCCATTGCTGGGTGTCAGAGGTTGCGCGGGCTTGACGCACATTGGTCGGCTCAGGGGGCAACACAGTGGTGGCCGACGTGACGTGACACTCGGCAATACTGCTCAAGACCACAGCTTCCAAAGCGCGCTCATGTTCCAAGGCGAGGAGCTTGTAGACGAGGGTGGAACAAGGATGGAAAATCCCAATAGCCAAGCCCAGTGCGTCCATGCCGATGGGGAGAACAGGCGAGTGGACAGGCTGAGACGTAGGCTGAGACGGGGGAGGGCGTGTCGAGGTCGTGGAGGTGTTAGAGCGGTTGGGTAAGCCACGAAGACGCCCACCATGGACCAAGGGTGAGACAGGGGCAGAACCTGTGGGAACGTGCGGAGGCGGGCCAATTACCCGGACGGGAGAGTCCACAGGTAAAGGGGCAAGGGGAGGAGTGCCCGGGCTAAACAGAACAGCAGGAGACAAGGCAGACTGGGCAGAGTCGGTGACCGGGGATGATGGGACGTTGGAGGGACTAGACGATACGTCAGGGGAAGAGGACGCAGAAAAGGTAAGAACAGGTGTGGACAACGAGGACTGCAGCAAGGGTGAGAGCTGCATGTGGCAGAAGGGACTGCTGGACCGGCGGGACCGACATCTCCCCTCAGCCGAGAGAGAGGCAAGAGGGAGCAGGGGACAGGCAATTGAGGTCTCGAAGGAAGACTGACTCAAAGAACAGAGCGTCGCATGACTCGACGACACGTTGACGGACAGGATCCCACAAACGCCAAGCTTTGGACTGTAAAGAGACCCCACGAAAGGGGCAAAAACGACCGCGAGGGGACAGTTTCCCATCACGGAGATCCTCCAGAAGCGAGACAGACGCAATGCAAACCCCAGACCCGAGAGACACGGAGATCAGCCCGATGACCATGCCAGCACTCAAGGGTGTGATAGTGGAGGACAGGGGGCTGTGCAAAACATGATTCCACACCCACATCACATAGCACATCGCTTTGAAGGCAAAGAGCGGCGGCAAACCGGACTCGGACAAAAACGTGCATACACCATCGGCAAGTTTCCGGTTTTAACACTCAGAGACACCGTTCTGTTGGGGTGTTTAAGGAGCGGACGTCTCCAGACACACCCCACAGAACTCGAGGAGGCGAACGGTGGGACCCAAAAATTCACCGCCACGGTTGCTGCACAAGACGCGCAACGACCGTTGATAGGCACGCTTGGCTTGAACAAGCCACGATTCAATGACAGAACAGAAATCGCTCTTCTGGCAAAGAACGAACACCCAGCGAAAGCGAGAAAAATCATTGGTAACGCACAAGACGTATGACCCAACATCACCAAGAAGGTCATGAGGCAAGGGCCCCATGACATCCGCATGAATACGATCCAAGGGATGGGTAGATTGAGACTCAAAAGGAAAGAAAGGAGAACGATGCATCTTCCCTTGCACACAGTCGAGACAACTAGCAGGGCAAGAGGTAGGGAAGGTAGAGGGCGAGAGGCCAAGAATAGGCTGGAGGCACAGCATGCTGTGAATGGCATCGATGTGGACATGACCAAGGCGACGATGCAAAAGACGGACGAGGCCAGGAGCGAGTGAGGGTGCAACGTGGGCAAGAGCGACATCGACGGCAGGAGCAGAGGGGGCATGCAAGGGAACACGATAGAGCTTGTCGTACTTCACGCCATGGAGAACAGCATGTTCAGAGGAACGAAGACAGACAGTTCCAACACAACTGCCAGCCGTGAAGTCCATACCTTGATCATCCATGGACGGCACAGACAGCAGGCTGAGTTCCTGCAAAGGCACATATAGAATGTCAGGCAAGGACAGGGCACCACTGGGTCCAACAAAGCACACGACGCCCACACCCTGGACCAGCAGCAACTGACCAGGCCCAGTACCAACAAAGCGGACAGGACGGAAAGGACCTATCAAGATAAACGAGGAACATACGAACGTCATGTGGTAAGTCACCCCGGAGTCCAGGACCCAGAGACCACAGGACATACGCACTGAGGATAGCACATCGGACGTGGCGACAGTGCCAATGAAGGACGAAGACAAGGTTCAGAGGGAGAGATCACGGGGAAGAAAATCAAACAGCCATTGCTCAATCCACGGGACAGACGTACACAAGGCACCCAGAACGTGACTGGCGGGATCCTCAAAAAGGACATAGCCAGTTTGAAACACAAGACCTCTGGCCAGCGGTGCAACACCCTCACCTCCCTGATTGCGAAGGCAGAGAAGCTGAAGGAGGGACTGCTCAAGGTGGCGCTCGTGATCACCGCAATCACCATCCACAGACAGCGGCGGAGCAGGAGTAGATGCTCCGGTGGAAGAGGGGAACTATGGTGGAGGGGTATAGGCTGATGACAAGGGACCAACATACGCAGGGGCACCATAAGAAGGTGGCCAGCCCCAGGGTCAAGGGGCAGGCAGCGGTGGAGAAGGCACACCGGAGGTGACGTGAGCCTGAGCAGGCACTCGGGTGGAAGAGCGCAAAGGGACACTAGCACCAGCGGGCGAGGGTGCAGCAAAGGAGCCGGAGGTGCGAGCCCAGTGAGCACACATTACCCAGGCAAGGCAGAGGTCGTCCGGGGGAGCTGGGCAAGTCCGAGCACAGTGCTTAGTAGAGCCACAGTTCAAGCACACAACAATGCCCAGAACCCGCGAGGAAGCACCAGCACCCTTGTCCTTTCCCTTGCCCTTGCCCTTGCCCTTGCCCTTCCCCTTCTCCTTTCCACGACCCTGGGAGGCAAGGGCAGAGGTAGGAGAGGGCGAGGAAGAAGTGGTGGAGGCCGGGGAAGTGGCAGGAGAGGAGGAGGGTGCAGCAGAAGTGGTGAGCGCAGCAACACTCGTAACAGCAGAGCGATGGAGACGTTTGTTTTGAAGACTAGTCCACCAAGAAGCAAGGCGCTCGGACGTAAAG
Source organism: Penium margaritaceum (assembly GCA_023375785.1). NCBI lineage: Eukaryota > Viridiplantae > Streptophyta > Zygnematophyceae > Desmidiales > Peniaceae > Penium > Penium margaritaceum. Next base: position 13,945 of record SZWC01016638.1, on the reverse strand, counting down.
TCCCAAGGAGATCCAACCCAAGGCAGCGACCTAGGCGGGACCGGCTGTGAGGCAAGGAGTTGCAGCTCATCAGCTTTGACGTCGCGAAGGAGATCTGACAGCTCAGGAATGAGACTGTTGACCATGGTCAAAACGGTGGAGAGCTGGCCAGGTGCCGCGTCATTAAGCTCACGAAGGAGCTTAAGACCGCGAGCCCAATAGGCATCTGCGGTCTCATTAGCACGCATGAGGAGCATGGTGAACTGGACCGTAATCGCGCTTTGAGCGGCTTGGCCAGTGATAGTGGAACGGCGACACAACTTGGCGTATGCACCAATGGGGTCAGCAGGGCGCTGGGCATCAGGGTCAGTGTTGAAGGTGCCAACATTATCAATCAGCGACTCAGGGACAGCGACAATGAGAGCGCGTACCGCACGGGCGGACTCAGCAGCGAGTGGTGTGAAGGGATCAACAGTAGGGGAGAAGTACCCCCACAGCTGCTCTCCTTGAGCCCAGGCGCTGAAACCCACCACCCAAGAGGAGAAGGCGAGACCACAGGTAAGCACAGGCGGCTGGGAAAAGAAGTCATGTTGGCAAGACGCATGCAGAAGGGTAGCACTAGCGGCGGTGCTAGTGTGCGCATCAACAAAGGTGCTAGAAGCAGAAGTGGTGCCAGCTGGGAGAGTGGGGTTGGCCCCAACAGGGGGAACAGTAGACCCAGCGGGGAGGCGGCGAAGTACTATAGCTGCTACTTCATCAACAAAAGCAACGCGGTTGTCCTCAGCAAGTTTAACACGGTGCTCAGCCTCCTGGTGAGCCTCGCGAGCGAGTGCTAGCTAACGTTGGAGAGATGCAATGACTGACTTGTCGTAACCGGGCATGGCAACGACGTGTGGGCTCTGTCGGACAGATTTTGGTAGGGTTTCCCTTGCCCCAGTGGACGTGGAAAAACTGGGGTTGCCTGAGGCAAAGAAGAAAGACATTGCAAGACAGCCCACCCCGAGTCAGACAGGAGAAGCCACCGCACAGAAGGCAAGAGAGGAATACAAGCAGATACAGGATGTAGCAAAGAGAGTCAGGAGGACGGGCTGCGAAGAAAGGCAAGCGCGCAATTGGAGCCACTGCGGCAGCAGACACGATGGAGACAGTGGAGGCGACAGGCACCACCAGAGTAAGGGCTCTGGTGGCGCAGGTGGCACTGAGGGTGGTGAAGACGGCTGCGATGGAGACGGTCGCCGTGACGAAGCTGGAGGCAGCTCATGGAGCATATGCTGATGCGGCAACTGCAACTGCTGTAGAGTTGTAGATAGAGGGTACGGTTACTGACGTTGCTCATGCAGTTGCGGCTATGGGAGAAGCTACCGTAGAAACCTGTGTGCCTATGTCAGCAGCGGCTGTAGCGATGGGACCAGCAACGATAGCTGCCTTTGTGTATGCATCAGTAGCCCGCCCTGCTAAAGTCGAGGAAGGAGCACGCGACGCTCTAACGGTTGCGGCAAATGTTGCAGTAGTTGCTATAGCTGCGTCAATGACAGTGGATGTCGTGCGGGTGAGAAAGCTCACAAGACTCACAACGTCTTCCATGAATGCTGAGTACGACTGAGCTGCAGCAATCTCGGAACCGTCATGTGACGGTGAACCTCCCCTAGGAGAGAGAGGCGGGGATGTGCTTACCGGACGGTGACATGATGCCCGCGCGTGGAGGCGGCTGACTCGGATGCCCGGTCACCACTCGTGCCTCTGCGATGACACACTTGGCGCTGGGGCGGCCTCCCCTCCTAGTACGCACCGAGAGGGAGCACGATTGAGTTGCCGGTTTGCGCGAGCGTGACGAACGCGGCACCTCTAGGCGGTGCACGCACCACGATCCTTAGGCTGCTGTCACTATGGCAGCTGCAGTTAGGAATGACGTTGTTGTGCTGCTGCTGTCACGGATGCTATCGCTACTGCTGCCCACTGGTGCTACTGGTGCTGCTGCCCCCGGGTGCTGCTGCAGTTGCCGCTGTCTACGGGTGCTGCCGGTGCTGCTACCGCGGTTGGTGCTGCTACTACTGCTACGGGTGCTGCTGCTGCTGCTGTCCACGGGTGCTGCTACTACTGTTGTTGCCTGTGGGTGCTGCTGCTACGGGTGCTACTACTGCTGCTGTCCGCGGGTGCTGCTGCTGAGACAGGGGTGGACGTGGCAGCTCCTGTTGTGGTGGTTGCGGCTAAAGTACGGCAGTAGCTCCCTTGACCGTTGCGGCCACTGCATTCGCCGCTGCACCCGCTACCGCAACTGCTTTAATTGCGATGGAGGTGGTGGCAGTTGCCATGGCAGCAAGGGAACCGTTGCGCGGGCGGGAGCATTTGAGGGAGTGGCTGTGACTCCAGCGGACGACGAGGGGCTGGCAGCGGCGTGGGGGGCGAAGAGACGCCCCGAACACAGCCAGAGCTGCAACGGATGGTAGCTGCAGCTCGTAATGGCTCTCCCGGCATGTGCAGAGTGCCAGGATGAGATAGTGCAGCCGGGAGGAGAGTGCAGGTGAGAATGGTGCCGGCCGGGATTGCCACAAGAGCGAACGCAGCCACAGACGGATGGCACCACACCGTCGAGCGGGACGTTGAGGGATCCCAGGTGAACTTTGCTACTGGATCGCAGGCAGATGGGTGACGGAAGACGTGAATGGGGAGGTGAAGAGACACCACGCCACCGGTGAAGGTCCAGATGCGCTCGCAGGAGAACGATGCATTCCCTCACATGCTCTGATACCAGAGGATAGAGGAGTCTGGTTAGAGGGAGAGTGAGGGAAATGGTGAATCACGAGCCAAGAGAGACACAGATCGCCATGGAGAGGGCAAGTTTTTTTGACAAGCGAAGAGTGAGAAAACCTCAGTCACACACGAACGTGTAGTGAGGTGCAAGCGAGCAGGTGGCGGGGTGACGAGCGGGCGAACGGCAAACCCATCCTCGCTCGTACCCGCATCTCGTGAGACCCGAACCTTGGGTTTCACCCACAAACATTATCTGCACACATGCAACCCAGCAAGCCCGGGAGGACAACCCGGGCATCAAACCTCTATCATGCTAGGAAACCTAGTGTCAATAATAATTTAGGTTCTGAATGCCTGTGCTAGCGGTAATCCTGATGCAAGCCCTGTGAGAGTGGCTCTGGGTGGTCTGCCTGTGAGCCGGCACCACGTGAACGGTGACGTCAGCGCCAGAGTCACTCTAGCATCAATCACCTCCATAATGTGGAGAAAGCGGCATAGTTTGCGTCCAAACTCATATCTAGAAATGAGCAAAAGGTGGAGGGCCAGGGGAGAGGTCGCCACTCTCTCCCCTGACCCTGCACACCTACCTACTCTACCCTATCTACTATCTGTCCTGTCTGGGCTAGGAGAGAGGGTAGTCCCATGCCTCCCCTGCCCGTGGTACCTGTGTTCTGACAGAAGCATTGAGAATGACCTGCATTTATTCTGGGATACTTTGCACAAGTCTAAGCAGTGGCTGTGACATGCGAGTGAGGAGTTCGAACGGTGTGAGTAAGCGCACCGTGGATGAAGCGGAACGAGCAATCACTGCTGCCGATCCAGATGTGTATAAAACCATCATCGAAGAGTGTCCTGCTGATGTGGCAGCTGGGAGGACACAGGAGAAGCACGGATGGGGTGCATCGGAGTCCGGGGATCTGTGGCCCGTCGACTCGTCCGAGAACATCCACAGGGGAATATTCTCGGCCCACTCATCGATGGCACTCGATGAGCGACCACAAGTCAAGGCGGGAGGACCGAAGACTGGAGATCACCGGACATTCAACACTTCGTGCATTTCTTCAGTAGAAGGGAGCCGAGTAGATGCTAGTATTTAGCTCAGCAATTCTTCCTCATTTCTTAATGGTTTGAAGTGATTCTTGTTTCAGCCATTCGTCTGGCTCATACTCTTTGAGTTCCAGCTCCTTGTGTCAAGCAACTCAGGCTTGCTTACGCACTAACAGAGTGCAACATTCAGGTGTGTGATGAAGATCTAGTCAGAGACCTCACACACGGGCTGTCCAGATCTGAACAGAAAAAAACTGATCTGAATTCAAGAAGGCTTGATAACTGCATCAACGATTCAAGGGTTCAAGATTCCAACACATAAGTGCGGTGAGTGTGCAGCAAGGCCAGATGTCACAACGAATCTGTGGGACACAAACCAACACCGTTTCCACACGTATCACATGTATACTAGTCACCTCCCCCCCCAACGCGGACCTCGCACAAACTGCGTAAGCCACACACTCGATCTCCTACTCTGTCGTACAAATTCCTGTTTCTGATTTTTAACTATGGACAACAATAATTGATCCTTTGTTGTCCATCGTGTACTTGTCCCTGCCGCAATCGACCTTTCATGCTCGAGCAACACATTCTCATTCGCACTACTTCCTTCTTGACTTCCTTAGAGCACGTTACCGTTGTCAAAGATTTTTTGTTTCAATTTCCCACTACCTCGGTATTGTACCAGGATATGGTGCCGCGATGTGGAAGAGGGGTACCCTGGCAAGTCAGTATCGAGACCGTACCGGTACTGTTTAAAAAAAAAAACCATACCGCAGTACTGCAATACTGCGGTACAAAAACGCGGTATACCGCGGTGCCGTTACGACTGGCATCAGCCCTAACATCAACTGAAGCCATTTCTTGTTTGGGTATCCTGAGGTCGCATTTTCTCTGTCTTTGTTCCACGACCATTTGTGTGTGTTTAAGCATGAAAAGTGCAGAGGCTTGCTCCATATGGGTGTAGCAAGGCATGTTGGGGTGCAACTATGGTGTGTTCACCGAGAAATTTGTGTTGGGGAACCACCCGTTTGTGCTCATCAACGGAGGGTCAAGAATCCGCTTCTACCCACACCCCCCCCCCCCCCCCCCCCCCCCCCG
>SZWC01016637.1:37922-43176 GCA_023375785.1 Penium margaritaceum | reverse complement strand
CAGCCAAGGAACAAGACTAGGCATGAGTGTGAACAACCATATGAAAGTGCTTCACGTGGCAAAGGAACGAAAATGACCGGGCTGATGAGCCAACAAAGCCGAAACTGGATCGCAACTTGCGTCCCTGCTGCATCCTGCGACATGGTTGTCTGCTCATTAGAGCTTGACACACCCTCATTGCCGGCCGCAGCCGTTGCTGCTGCAGCTGCTGCTGCACCTGCCGCTGCACCTGCCGCTGCACCTGCCGCTGCAATTGTCACTGCACTTGCATCTTCACTGTCCTGGGTGACTGGCCGTGCCCTTGTCCGCCGACCACCAGCCGGCACAGACGGGTTGATGCGATCCTCCAGCAGCTTGGTTGCTTGTTTGCGTGCTGCACGGTGCTTGTCAAGCAGCTCGTCATAACGCTGTGCTGTGCAGTTTTGCAGTTGACCATCATCCGCGCCAGCTTTGCCATGCGTTCAGGGTCCAAGCGGACCCTGTCCTTGCGCTGCAGTCTGCCGAACACACTCCACCCGCGCTCACACTCAGACGCACTCACGGCCTGCGGCAGCAATCGCAACGCCCACCTCTTCAGCTCCTTTGCATCCTTGCCGTACAGATTCCACCACTGCGCCACCTCCATCTGGCGCGTCTTCACGAGTCGCTCAATGGCTAGCTTCGCAGGCGCAGAGCCAAAGGAACCACGCTGCACCATGTACTCATCCATCCATCAACTAGTGGTGGAGCTCCTGACGCTTTGCAAGGTCGGGCTCAAGCTGCTCAAAGAGGGCATATGCCAGTCCCTCACAAGATGCGGTTCATCCATGGCCTCTCCAATGAACGCCGGGTTCAGGAGCATTCCCAACGAGGGAAGGGGACTGTGCAGCCCATCAGAGCCATCTGGCTTCACTCCATCCCACCTCCGCTGCAAGCTGTCCGTGGCCGCCTTCACAAAGGCGGCGTTGGTGCGGAATGGCACCGGGCGGCCAAGGACTGTGCCGCGTGTTGCCGACTGCTGGCTGGTGCCTGCCTGCTGCTGCTTCTTGCGCCGTGAAATCTTAAAGTTCTCAACCCCCCAAAGCCAAAAACTTCGGCCGGAACGAATTCCGGCTGAAATTTCGGTCAGAAAAAAGGGGAAACTACCGGAATTTGGAACATAGAGAAGGCGGGTTGCTGTGCATGGAAAAGGAAGCCTCGACAACGGACAGCTCGATTGCATCCAGCTGTCCCCTCTCGAGGCATCCGCGGGCACCACCTGCAAGCGCAGAAAGAAGAAGATGAAGTTCTTTCTGTGTGGGGCAGCGCTCCAGTTAGCGCGGCACAGTGTCGGCAGCCGGCAGCTTGCAACTTCTCCGCACACATGGGTGCCGTAGGGCCAGGGCGCTGCTGCTGGCTGCTCAGGGAGGAGAGGGGACCACTTCTCCAGATCCTGCTGCCCCTCTTGTAGTGGCAGCCAAGGCTGGGAAAACGAGATGAGAACAAGATTCTCGATCTCATCTCGAACTTCGAGACAACTCTGAAGTTGTCTCGATCTCGCTCGGGTCCTGGGTCTTGTTATCTTGATCTCATTCCGAACTTGATATGAGATTCTCAGAAAACTCTCGATCTCGAAAATTTTGTCCGAGATTCTCATAGTCTCGGAAATGATCAAAGTGGAACAGGGTGTGTGCACATCACGGCAGTATAGAACCTTGTCATAGTTTAGTCATGGACACGTTTTCAGCAGTGGAAGTTTTCATTGCACATAAGCCAACGTTCACATTGTTCGAACTCATCACTCACACTCTAACACAACACACCCTTCACACTAATCACACTCTCACACCGATCGCATCTGTTGTGGGCCAAGTTTTCATTGTAAAAAAGCATCCTACCTCGACATTGCAACCTGGAAACATGCCATCTCTCACTTCCACAGAAATTAAGTACCACACTCACACTCCACACCTCAATCCTATATCATAAGATGGGGGAGAAATTCCGAGAATGAGATTTTCGAGATTGTGTCTCGAAATGACCCAATTTCTGGAATCTTGGTCTCGCTCATCTTGAAAAGGACATCGTCTCGATCTCATCTCGAAAACAGAGACAAAACGAGATTTCCGAGACATCAAGATTTCCCAATTTTCGAGACTATCTCATTCTCGTTTTCCGAGCCTTAGCCGGCACCAGCCATTCGCCAGAGACATTGGAGCAGGACTTTTGGGTGCTCTTTGATCGCGCGGCAGAAACAACCGGACAGCTTTGTGTTGGCTCTGGAGCAGTTGTCTACACCCCTCAGGGAATCCCTTTGCTTTCGGCTTCCGAGCACCTGCCTGGTCTGGCGACCGACAACCAGGCAGGGTGTGCAGCCCTCATCTTAGGGCTCCATGTTGCACATTGTGCAGGGGTGCGTCGCCTTGTGGTGGTTGGCGATCCCAAGCTTGTCGTCTGCCAAATGAGGGGACAGTGGCGGGTCAACCACCTTACACCCTTCCCCTACGTCATCGGACGGGGCTTGAGGCTGCACCAGGCATCGACCTCGTCTCATTCCACTGGCTTCCGCCGCGTAGGCAGAGTCAGGTGGAAGACCAACTGTCGCGCATCGGTTTGGTTTGGTGCTCCCAGCTCAGGGGCGTACATTTCTTCAGGGTCTTGCACCAGCCATCCGTGCTCTGGCTCCTACGGTTTTGCTCGACACGTCCGTCCTTGTTTCCACAAGCGTTGGCGCACTCCATGCAGCCTCCTCAGCTGCCAACCAGTCTCTCCAGACCTCGTCATTCTAGAGGCTTGGGACTCGTTGGTGGATTTTTGCTGGCAGGGGCTGGGGGGTCTTCTGCCAACACCAGGAGGAGCACACAAGTCAGTGGTTGTGTCTGTGTCAGCAGTTTACCCTGTTTGTTTGGCGAGTCCTGTCGTCACGTCTCGGCCATCTTCGAGCGTCTCTGTCGGTGGGCGACTGCCCCATGCATCTCCGAGGGTGCAGTCCGTGTTCAATGGCTACTGCTACTCCATTTCCAGATCCTGCTCTGTCGTACACTGACAGACGACGAGCGCTCAGGCGAGGACAACCAGGCACTGCAGGGGCGTCGGTCAGCTGGTTGGCAACAGTGGGGTCGGCGGCGACGACTACCACATTCTGTGCTTGACGTCCTCATGGAGAGGTACAGCAGGTTCAAGGATGGGGATTGGGCAAGTATAGATGAGGAGGCCCCCCTTGGCTGCACACCCAGCCCTTCACGTAAGCCGGCCAGCTCGTCGAATAGCACGGCAGTCTACAGTAGAAGCACAGGCAGAACCAGCTGAGCGACAGCAGCGGGCAGTGGGGCTCGTGCATGCGGGCAACCCCGCCAGGGCTATGCACTTGTTTGAGTCTCACCCGTCTGAAGCAGGTACGGAGGATACAGTTCGTGCCCTGCAGGAACGCCATCCGGTGTCCACCCTCTTGCCTCCCGATGGGGTCACAGCCTACGTCCCACCCATGTCGGCACAAGGCAAGGAGCTGACCGCAGAGTTGCTCCTTTACGCCCTGAGAGATGGTCCTAGGGGCTCTGCAGCTGGCCCCCAGGGCCTTACTACAGACATCCTCGGCGACTTTGTGTTGGACACAGCCATGGGCCCGCAAGCATTGCTGGATGTCCTCTTTGTCATCATTGACGGAGAGCTGCCGGGACAGGTCGCTCTTAGCTTCGGGCGCAGTCGCCTCATACCAATCTGGAAGGGAAACTCAGAGGAGGCGGGGTCCGGTCATTTGCACTTGGGGAGGCGTTCTTTCGTCCTTCTGCTCGCCTTCTCTTAGCACGCGACGGGGTTCAAGTGGCCCAGACTTTGAGGCCGCTTCAATTTGGTGTTGGAGTGTCTGAGGAAGCGGCCATGTTGGTTCGAGGTGTGGGGGGCTGTGCTTGCTCCACATCCTACTCATTGGCTGCGTCGTCTTGACATCCGCAATGCCCTAGACAAGGCGGTGCGGGTCGCAGTGTTCGAGGCTGTTCGAAATCGCGCCTTTGGATCTTAGATCCCCTTCTTTGGACAGTCCTACATGGAGGCCACACAGCTCCTCGTCTTTGGTGTTCGGGCGCTTGCGGTGTTGGAGAGCCAGAGGGTGTTCGACAGGGGGACCCCACGGGTCCAATGTTGTTTGATCTAGCTCTCCTACGGAAGCTGGAGGCAGGGGCGCGAGTTTGGCAGGCCACTGGAGGAGGCGATGTTTACATAGGGGCGTTCTGAGATGATGCCAGGATTGTTGCGCGACCTGGAGCTCTTGGCGTGTGTTCTGCAGCAGTGGTGGTAGAACTAACCTGTCTCACGACAGTCTAAACCCAGCTCACGTTCCCTATTGGTGGGTGAACAATCCAACACGGCCGTTGCATACAGCTCGCAGAGTGTCTGTTGTGGCAACGCACGGAGGTTGTGGTCCCACCCTCCTTCACAGGCACTCCTCTCACGTCTCAGGGAATCGTCCTTCTCGGTTGCCCGATTGGCACTCTCGCATTTTATGCTCGTTGGCAGGAGGATTCGCTCCGAGTGCAGACACGAGGTTAGCATAGTTACCTCCCTTGCTAGACGCACAGGCAGCCATGACTTTACTGCGCCTTTGCGTCGTTCCTCGTGTCCACTTTTGGGTCCGTGCCCTCCCGCCTACCCCCTCTTGGCTACATTGCCTCAGTCACTTTGATGCGGCGGTTTGGTCGGCAGTGTTGGGGATCATGGGACTCAGCGAGGCACCATCACACTTGCACGTAGAAAGCTACAACTTTGTTTCCGCGACATTGGCTATGGCTTGTTCGGGGCACGCCCTCTTTCTCCCTTGGCACATGTGTGTTCCACAGCGGGCCTGTTACCAGACCACATTGCACTCGTTGGCCCTCTCCTGCCCTACCATCCAAATTTGGCTGGGGCGAAGTTTTCGCTCTAGCTGTTTCCGCCGAAACTTCGGCCTTGAAAAAAACAGGAAAATAGCGAAATTAGTGCCTCAACTTTGAATTGTCACTTAAATTCTTTTAAATTTCATCCATTTGGCATCTTTCGGCCTTTTTTCGCTATCTTCAACACAAAACCTTCTCAGAAACATTGTTTGGGACTCAGAGTTGCACCATGTTTTTGACAAGTCAAACTTAAATTTTTTGTAAAACTTTAAACTTTTGGGTCTGTCTAGGGCGGAATTTTCGGCCGAAACGAAAATCGGCCGAAATTTCGTTTTTTAAAATGTGGAAAACAGCGACATGGACTGTTCCCTGCTCCTGCCAGCATCCACAGCGACCTCCCTGCTCTGCCCCTCGTGGGCTGAGGCTGT
>SZWC01016636.1:31983-64038 GCA_023375785.1 Penium margaritaceum | reverse complement strand
GCAAACTGGTTGCGGAGTGGTGCAAACTGGTTGTGGTGTGGTGCGAACTGGTTGCGGAGTGGTGCGAACTGGTTGCGGAGTGGTGCAAACTGGTTGCGGAGTGGTGCAAACTGGTTGCCGAGTGATGCGAACTGGCTATGGGTGGTGGTAACTGGTCGCGGTGTGGTGCAAACTCGTTGCGGAGTGGTGTGAACCGGTTGCGGAGTGGTGTGAATGGGTTGCGGAGTGAGGCAAACTGGTATCGGAGTGGTGCAAAATGGTTGCGGAGTGGTGCAAACTAGTTGTGGAGAGGTGCAAACTGGTTGCAGAGTGTTTCCAACTGGTTGCGGAGTGGTGCGAACTGGTTGCGGAGTGGGGCAAACTGGTTGCGGGTGGTGCGAATTGGTTGCGGAGTGGTGCGAACTGGTTGCGGAGTGGGGCAAACTGGTTGCGGGTGGTGCGAATTGGTTGCGGAGTGGTGCAAACTGGTTGCAGAGTGGTGCGAACTGGTTGGGGAGTGGTGCAAACAGGTTAAGGAGTGGTGCAAACTGGTTGCGGAGTGGTACAAAATGGTTGCAGAGTGGGACGAACTGGTTTCAGAGGGGTGCGAACTGGTTGCAGAGTGGTGGGAACAAGTTGAGCAGTGTTGTGAACTGGTTACGGAGTGGTGCAAACTGGTTGCGGAATAGTGCGAACTGGGTACGGAGTGGTGCAAACTGGTTGCGGAGTGGTGCGAAATGGTTTCGGAGTTGTGCGAACTGGCTGCGGGTGGTGCAAACTGGTTGCGGAGTGCTGCAACCTGGTTGCGGAGTGGTGCGAACTGGGTGCGGAGTGGTGCGAACGGGTTGCGGAGCGGTGCGAACTGGTTGCGGAGTGGTGCGAACTGCTTGCAGAGTGGTGCGAACGGGTTGCGGAGTCGTTCCAACTGCTTGCGAAGTGGTCCGAACTGTTTCAGGAGTGGTGCGAACAGTTTGCGGAGTGGTGCGAACTGGTTGCGGAGTGATGCAAACTGGTTGCGGATTGGTGCGAACTAGTTGCGGAGTTGATCGAACTGGTTGCGGGATTGTGTGAACTGGTTGCGGAGTGAGTCGAACTGGATGCGGAGTGGTGCGAACAGGTTGTTGAGTGGTCCGAACTGGTTGCGGAGTGGTGCAAACTGGTTGCGAAGTGGTGCGAACTGGTTGTGGATTGGAGCAAACGGGTTGTGGAGTGGTGCAAACTGGTTGCGGAGTGGTGAGAACTGGCTGCGGAGTGGTGCAAACTGGTTGTGGAGTGGTGCAAACTGGCAGCGGGTGGTGCGAACGGGTTGGGGGAGGGAACGAACTGGTTGCGGAGTGGTGCGAACTGGTTGTGGAGTGGTGCAAACTGGCAGCGGGTGGTGCGAACGGGTTGGGGGAGGGAACGAACTGGTTGCGGAGTGGTGCGAAGTGGTTGCGGAGTGGTGCAAACGGGTTGCAGAGTGGTGCAAACTGGTTGCGGAGTGGTACAAACTGGTTGCGGAGTGGTGCGAACTGGTTGCCGAGTGGTGGGAACTGATTGCGGAGTGGTGGGGACGGGTTGCGGAGTGGTGCAAACTAGTTTTGCAGTGGTGCGAGCTGGTTGCGGAGCGGTGCAAACTGGTTTTGGAGTGGTGCGAACTGGTTGTGGAGTGCTGCAAACTGGTTGCGGAGTGGTGTGGAGTGCTTGCGGAGTGGTGCGAACTGGTTGTGGTGTGGTGCGAACTAGTTGCAAAGTGTTGCGAACTGGTTGCGGAGTGGTGCAAACTTGTTGCGGAGTGGTGTAGACTGCTTGCGGAGTGACGCAAACTGGTTGCGGAGTGGTGCAAACTGGTTGTGGAGTGGTGCGAACTGGTTGCAGAATGGTGCAAACTGGCTGCGGAGTGGTGGCAACTGATTGCGGAATGGTGCAAACTGGTTGCGGAGAGGTGCGAACTCGTCGCGGAGTGGTGCAAACTGGCTGTGGAGTGGTGCGAACTGGTTGCGGATTGGAGCGAACGGGTTGTGGAGTGGTGAGAACCGGTTGAGGAGTGGTGCGAACTGGTTGCGGATTGATGCAAACTGGTTGCGGAGTGGTGCGAACTGGCAGCAGGTGGTGCGAACGGGGTGCGGAGTGGTGCAAACTGGTTTCGGAATGGTGCGAACTGGTTGCGGAGTGGTGCGAACTGGTTGAGAGTGGTATAAACGGGTTGCAGAGTGGTGCAGACTGGTTGCGGAGTGGTGCGAACTGGTTGCAGAGTGGTGCAAACTGGCTGCGGAGTGGTGCGAACTGGTTGCGGAGTGCTGTGAACTAGTTGCGGAGTGGTGCTAACTGGTTGCGGAATGGTGCAAACTGGTTGCGGAGTGGTGCGAACTGAATGCGGAGTGGTGCGAACTGGTTGCGAAGTGGTGCGAACTGGCTGCAGAGTGGTGCGAACCGGTTGCGGAGTGCTGGGAACGGATTGCGGATTGGTGCAAACCTGTTGCGGAGTGGTGCAGACTGGTTGCGGAGTGGTGCGAACTGGTTGCGGAGTGGTGCGAACTCGTTGAATAGTGGTGCGAACTGGTTGCGGAGTGGTGCGAACTGATTGCGGAATGATGCAAACCGGTTGCGGAGTTGTGCAAACCGGTTGCGCACTGGTGCCGACCGGTTTGCTTGTGGTGCAAACTGGTTGCAGTGTGGTGCGAACTAATTGCAGAGTGGTGCAAACTGGTTGCGGAGTGCTGCAGACTGGTTGCAAAGTGGTGCAAACTGGTTGTAGAGTGGTGCAAAATGGTTGTGGAGTGGTGCGAACTGGTTGCGCAGTGGTGCGAACTGGCTGCGGTGTGGTGGAACTGGTTGCGGAATGGTGCGAAATGGTTGCGGAGTGGTGCGAACTGGTTGCGGATTGGTGCGAACAGGTCGCGGAGTGGTGCGAACAGGTCGCGGAGTGGTGCGAACAGGTCGCGGAGTGGTGCGAACAGGTCGCGGAGTGGTGCGAACAGGTCGCGGAGTGGTGCGAACAGGTCGCGGAGTGGTGCGAACAGGTCGCGGAGTGGTGCGAACAGGTCGCGGAGTGGTGCGAACAGGTCGCGGAGTGGTGCGAACAGGTCGCGGAGTGGTGCGAACAGGTCGCGGAGTGGTGCGAACAGGTCGCGGAGTGGTGCGAACAGGTCGCGGAGTGGTGCGAACAGGTCGCGGAGTGGTGCGAACAGGTCGCGGAGTGGTGCGAACAGGTCGCGGAGTGGTGCGAACAGGTCGCGGAGTGGTGCGAACAGGTCGCGGAGTGGTGCGAACAGGTCGCGGAGTGGTGCGAACAGGTCGCGGAGTGGTGCGAACAGGTCGCGGAGTGGTGCGAACAGGTCGCGGAGTGGTGCGAACAGGTCGCGGAGTGGTGCGAACAGGTCGCGGAGTGGTGCGAACAGGTCGCGGAGTGGTGCGAACAGGTCGCGGAGTGGTGCGAACAGGTCGCGGAGTGGTGCGAACAGGTCGCGGAGTGGTGCGAACAGGTCGCGGAGTGGTGCGAACAGGTCGCGGAGTGGTGCGAACAGGTCGCGGAGTGGTGCGAACAGGTCGCGGAGTGGTGCGAACAGGTCGCGGAGTGGTGCGAACAGGTCGCGGAGTGGTGCGAACAGGTCGCGGAGTGGTGCGAACAGGTCGCGGAGTGGTGCGAACAGGTCGCGGAGTGGTGCGAACGCGTTGCGGAGTGGTGCAGACTTGTTGCGGAGTGGTCCGAACTTGCTGCGGAGTGCTGCGAACTGGTTGTGGAGAGGTGCGAACTGGTTGCCGAGTGGTGCAAACTGTTTGTAGAGTGGTGCGAACTTGTTGCGGAGTAGGGCAAACTGGTTGCGGAGTGGTGCGAAATGGTTGCAGAGTGGCGTGAACTGGTTGCGGAGTGGTGCCTATTGGTTGCAAAGTGGTGCAAACTTGTTGCAAGGTGGTGGGAACTGGTTGCGGAGTGGTGGGAACTGGTTGTGGAGTGGTGCAGACTGGTTGGGGAGTGGTGCAAACTGGTTGCGGAGTGGTGCGAACTGTTTGTGGAGTGGTGCGAAATGGTTGCGCAGTGGTGCGAACTGGTTGCAGAGTGGTGCGAACTTGTTGCAGAATGGTGCGAACTGGTTGCGGAGTGGTGCGAACTGCTTGCGGAGTGGTGCGAACTGGTTGCAGAGCTGTGCAAACTGGTTGCGTAGTGGTGCAAACTGGTTGCGAAATGGTGTGAACTGGTTGCGGAGTGGTGCAAACTGGTTGCCGAGTGGTACGAACTGGTTGCGGAGTGGTGCGAATGGGTTGCGGAGTGGTGCGAACTGGTTACAGAGTGGTGCGAACTGGTTGCAGAGTGTTGTGAACAGGTTGCGGAGTGGTGCAAACTGGTTGCCGAGTGGTACGAACTGGTTGCGGAGTGGTGCGAATGGGTTGCGGAGTGGTGCGAACTGGTTACAGAGTGGTGCGAACTGGTTGCAGAGTGTTGTGAACAGGTTGCGGAGTGGTGCAAACTGGTTGCCGAGTGGTACGAACTGGTTGCGGAGTGGTGCGAATGGGTTGCGGAGTGGTGCGAACTGGTTACAGAGTGGTGCGAACTGGTTGCAGAGTGTTGTGAACAGGTTGCGGAGTGGTGCAAACTGGTTGCCGAGTGGTACGAACTGGTTGCGGAGTGGTGCGAATGGGTTGCGGAGTGGTGCGAACTGGTTACAGAGTGGTGCGAACTGGTTGCAGAGTGTTGTGAACAGGTTGCGGAGTGGTGCAAACTGGTTGCCGAGTGGTACGAACTGGTTGCGGAGTGGTGCGAATGGGTTGCGGAGTGGTGCGAACTGGTTACAGAGTGGTGCGAACTGGTTGCAGAGTGTTGTGAACAGGTTGCGGAGTGGTGCAAACTGGTTGCCGAGTGGTACGAACTGGTTGCGGAGTGGTGCGAATGGGTTGCGGAGTGGTGCGAACTGGTTACAGAGTGGTGCGAACTGGTTGCAGAGTGTTGTGAACAGGTTGCGGAGTGGTGCAAACTGGTTGCCGAGTGGTACGAACTGGTTGCGGAGTGGTGCGAATGGGTTGCGGAGTGGTGCGAACTGGTTACAGAGTGGTGCGAACTGGTTGCAGAGTGTTGTGAACAGGTTGCGGAGTGGTGCAAACTGGTTGCCGAGTGGTACGAACTGGTTGCGGAGTGGTGCGAATGGGTTGCGGAGTGGTGCGAACTGGTTACAGAGTGGTGCGAACTGGTTGCAGAGTGTTGTGAACAGGTTGCGGAGTGGTGCAAACTGGTTGCCGAGTGGTACGAACTGGTTGCGGAGTGGTGCGAATGGGTTGCGGAGTGGTGCGAACTGGTTACAGAGTGGTGCGAACTGGTTGCAGAGTGTTGTGAACAGGTTGCGGAGTGGTGCAAACTGGTTGCCGAGTGGTACGAACTGGTTGCGGAGTGGTGCGAATGGGTTGCGGAGTGGTGCGAACTGGTTACAGAGTGGTGCGAACTGGTTGCAGAGTGTTGTGAACAGGTTGCGGAGTGGTGCAAACTGGTTGCCGAGTGGTACGAACTGGTTGCGGAGTGGTGCGAATGGGTTGCGGAGTGGTGCGAACTGGTTACAGAGTGGTGCGAACTGGTTGCAGAGTGTTGTGAACAGGTTGCGGAGTGGTGCAAACTGGTTGCCGAGTGGTACGAACTGGTTGCGGAGTGGTGCGAATGGGTTGCGGAGTGGTGCGAACTGGTTACAGAGTGGTGCGAACTGGTTGCAGAGTGTTGTGAACAGGTTGCGGAGTGGTGCAAACTGGTTGCCGAGTGGTACGAACTGGTTGCGGAGTGGTGCGAACTAGTTGCGGAGTGGTGCGAACTGGTTGCGAAGTGGTGCGAACTGGTTGCGGAGTGGTGGACACTAGATGCGGAGTGATGCGAACTGGTTGCAGAGTGGTGCGAACTGGTTGCGGAGTGGTGCAAACTGGTTGCGGACTGGTGCAAACTGGTTGCGGAGTGGTGCGAACTGGCTGCGGAGTGCTGTAAACTGGTTGTGAAGTGGTGCGAACCGGTTAAAGAGTGGTGCGAACTGGTTGCGGAGTGGTGCGAACTGATAGCGGAGTTGTGCAAACTGGTTCCGGAGTGGTGCAAACCGGTTGCGGTGTGGTGCGAACAGGTTGCAGTGTAGTGCAAACTGGTTGCGGAGTGGTGCAAACTGGTTGCCGAGTGGTGTGAACTGGCTGCGGGTGGTGGTAACTGGTCGCGGTGTGGTGCAAACTGGTTGCAGAATGGTGCGAACTGGTTGCGGAGTGGTACAAACTGGTTGCGAGGTGGGGCGAACGGGTTACGGAGTGGTGCCAACTGGTTGCGGAGTGGCGCGAACTGGTTGCGGAGTGGTGCAAACTGGTTGCGGAGTCGTGTGAGCTGCTTGCGAAGTGGCGGAACTGGTTGTAGAGTGGTTCGAACTGGTTAGGGAGTGGTGCGAACTGGTTGCGGGATGGTGCGAACTGGTTGCGAAGTGGTGCGAACTGGTTGCAGAGTGGTGTGAACTGGTTGCGGAGTGGTGCAAACTGGTTGCAAAGTGGTGCAGAATGGTTGCGGAGTGGCGCGAACTGGTTGCGGAGTGGGGCAAACTGGTTGTATAGTTGTGCGAACTGGTTGCGGAAAGGTGCGATCTGGTTGCGGAATGGTGCGAACAGGTTGCGGAGTGTTGTAAACTGGTTGCGGAGTGGTGCTAACAGGTTGTGGAGTGGTACGAACTGGTTTTGGATTGGTGCGAACCAGTTGCCGAGTGGTGCGAACTGGTTGCGGAGTGGTGCAAACTGATTGTATAGTGGTTCAAATTGGTTGCGGGGTGGTGCGAACTGATTGAGGAGTGATGCAAACCAATTGCCGAGTGGTGCAAACCCATTGCGCAGTGGTGCAAACCGGTTTGCGAGTGGTTTAAACTGGTTGCGGAGTGGTGCGAACCAGTTGCGGAGTGGTGCGAACTGGTTGCGCAGTGGTGCAAACTGGTTGCGGAGTGGTGCAAACTGGTTGCGGAATGCTGTAGACTGGTTCCAGAGTGGTGCGAACTGGTTGTGGAGTGGTGCAAACTGGTTGCGGAGTGGTGCCAACTGGCTGCAGAGTGGTGCGAACTGGTTGCGGAATGGTGTGGACGGGTTGCGGAGTGGTGCGAACTGGTTGCGGATTGATGCGAACTGGTTGTGGAGTGGTGCAAACTGGTTGCGGAGTGGTGCGAACTGGTTGCGGATTGATGCGAACTGGTTGTGGAGTGGTGCAAACTGGTTGCGGAATGGTGCGAACTGGCTGCGTGGTGATGCGAACTGGTTGCGGAGTGGTGCAAACGGATTGTAGAGTTGTGCAAACCGGTTACGGAGTGGTGCAGACTGGTAGCGGAGTGATGCAAACTGGTTGCGGAGTCGTGGAAACTGGTTGTATAGTGGTGCCAACTGGTTGCGGCCTGGTGTGAACTGGCTGTGGAGTGGTGCGAACTGGTTACAGAATGGTGCGAACTGGTTGCAGAGTGATGCGAACTGGTTGCGGGGTGGTGCGAACTGGTTGCGGAGTGGTGCGAACGGGTTGTGGATTGGTGCAAACTGGTTGCGGAGTGGTGCAAACTGGTTGCGGAGTGGTGCGAACTGGTTGCGGAGTGGTGCAAACTGGTTGCGGAGTGGTGCAAACTGGTTGCGGAGTGGTGCGAACTGGTTGCGGAGTGGTGTGAACTGGTTGCGGAGTGGTGCAAACTGGTTGCGGAGTGGTGCGAACTGGTTGCACAGTGGTGCGAACTAGTTGCGGAGTGGTGCGAACTGGTTGCGGAGTGGTGAAAACTGGTTGCGGAGTGGTCCGAACTGGTTGCGGAGTGGTATCAATTGGTTGAGGAGTGGTGTGAACTGGTTGCACAGTGGTGCCAATTGGTTGCAGAGTGGTGCAAACTGGTTGCGGAGTGGTGCAAACTGGCTGTGGAGTGGTGCGAACTGGTTGCAAAGTGGTGCAGACTGCTGGTGGAGTGGTGCGAACTGGTTGCGGAATGGTACGAACTGGTTGTGGAGTGGTGCAAACTGGTTGCGGGGTGGTGCGAACTGGTTGTGGAGTGGTGCGAACTGGTTGCGGAGTGGTGCAAACTGGTTGCAGAATGGTGCGAACCGGTTGCGGAGTGGTGCGAACTAGTTGCGGAGTGGTGCGAACTGGTTGCGGAGTGGTTCAAGCTGGTTACGGAGTGGTGCGAACTGGTTGCGGAGTGGTGCCAACTAACTGCGGAGTGGTGCGAACTGGTTGCAGAGTGGTGCGAACTGGTTGCGGAGTGGTGCGAACTGGTTGCGGAGTGGAGCGAACTGGTTGTGGAGTGGTGCAAACTGGTTGCGGAGTGGTGGGAACTGGTTGCGGAGTGGTGCGAACTGGTTGCGGATTGGTGCAAACTGATTGCAAAGTGAAGCGAACTGGCTTGAGAGTGGTGCGAACTGGTTGCCGAGTGGTGCGAACTGTTTGTGGAGTGGTGCAAAGTAGTTGAGATGTGGTACGAACTGGTTGCGGGGTGGTGCGAATGGGTTGCGGAGTGGTGCAAACTGATTGTGGAGTGGTGCGAACTGGTTTCGGAGTGGTACGAACTGGTTGCGGAGTGGTGTAAACTGGCTGCGGAGTGGTGCAAACTGGTTGCGGAGTGGTGCAAACTGGTTGGAAAGTGGTGCAAACAGGTT
Source organism: Penium margaritaceum (assembly GCA_023375785.1). Lineage (NCBI taxonomy): Eukaryota > Viridiplantae > Streptophyta > Zygnematophyceae > Desmidiales > Peniaceae > Penium > Penium margaritaceum. The sequence goes on along the minus strand of SZWC01016636.1, from coordinate 55,470 downwards.
GCGGAGTGGTGCGAAGTGGTTCCGGAGTGGTGCGATCTGGTTTCGGAGTGGTTCGAACTGGTTGTGGAGTGGTTCGAACTAGTTGCGGAGTGGTGCGAACTGGTTGCGGAGTGGTGCGAGCTGGTTGTGGAGTGGTGCGAACTGGTTGCGGAGTGGTGCAAACTGGTTGCGGAGTGGTGCGAACTGGTTGCGGAGTGGTGCGAACTGGTTGCAGAATGGTAAGATTTCGTTGCAGAGTGGTGGGAACTGGTTGAGGAGTGGAGCGAACTGGTTGCGGAGTGGTGCGAACTGGGTGCGGAGTGGTGCCAACTGGCTGCGGAGTGGTGCGAACTGGTTGCGGATTGGTGGGAAATGTTTGCCAAGTGGTGCGAACTGGTTGGGGAATGGTGAGAACTCGTTGCAGAGTGGTGCGAACTGGATGCGGATTGGTGCCAACTGGCTGTGGAGTGGTGCGATATGGTTGCGAAGTGGTGCGAAATGTTTGCCGAGTGGTGCGAACTGGTTGCTGAATGGGGTGAACTCGTTGCAGAGTGGTGCGGACTGGTTGCGGAGTGGTGCCAACTGGTTGGGGAGTGGTGCGAACTGGCTGCGGAGTGGTGCGAACTGGTTGCGGAGTGGTGTGTACTGGTTGCGGAGTGGTGCGAACTGGTTGCGGAGTGGTGCGAACTGGTTGCGGAGTGGTGCAAACTATTTGCGGAGTGGTGCAAACTGGTTGCGGAGTGGTGCAAACCGGCTGCGAAGTGGTGGGAACTGGTTACGGAGTTGTGCGAACCGCTTGCGGAGCGGTGCGAACTGGTTGCGGATTGGTGGAAACTGGTTGCGGAGTGGTGCGAACTGGTTGGGGAGTGGTGCAAATTGGTTGCGGAGTGGTACAAACTGGTTGCAAAGTGGTGCGAACTGGTTGCCAAGTGGTGCGAACTGGTTGCCAAGTGGTGGGAACTGGTTGCGGAGTGGTGCGAACTGGTTGCGGAGTGGTGCAAGCTGGTTGTGGAGTGGTGCGAACTGGTTGCGGAGTGGTGTGAACTGGTTGCAGAGAGGTGCCAATTGGTTGTGGAGTGATGCAAAACGGTTGCCGAGTTGTGGGAACTGGTTGCTGAGTGGTGCGAACTGGTTGAAGAGTGGTGCAGACTAGTTGCAGAGTGGTGCAAACTGGTTGTAGAGTTGTGCGAACTGCTTGTGGAGTGGTGCAAACTGGTGCGGAGTGGTGCGAACTGGCTGCAAAGTGGTGTAAACTGGTTGCAGAATGGTGCAAACTGGTTGCGGAGTGGTGCGAACTGGTTGCGGAGTGGTGCGAACTGGTTGCGGAGAGGTGCGAACTAGTTGTGGAGTGGTGTAAACTGGTTGCGGACTAGGCGAATTGGTTGCGAAGTGGTACGAACGGGTTGCCGAGAGGTGCGAACTAAATGCAAAGAGGTGCAAACTGGTTGCGGCGTGGTGTGAACTGGTTGCGGAGTGGTGCGAACTGGTTGCGGAGTGGTGCAAACTGGTTGCGGAGTGGTGCGAACTGGTTGCAGAGTGGTGCGAACTGGTTTCGGATGATTACCAACTGGTTGTGGAGTGGTGCGAACTGGTTGTGGAGTGTTGCGAACTGGGTGTGGAGCGGTGGGAACTGGCTGCGCGTGGTGCGAACTGGTCGCGGAGTGGTGCAAACTGGTTGCGAAGTGGTGCGAACGGGTTGCGGAGTGGTGCGAATGGGTGCGAAGTGACGCGAACTGGTTGCGGAGTGGTGCGAACTGGTTGCGGAGTGGTGCCAACTAACTGCGGAGTGGTTCGAACTGGTTGCAGAGTGGTACGGACTGGTTTTGGAGTGATGCAAACTGGCTGCATAGTGGGGCGAACTGGTTGCAGAGTGGTGCGAACTGGTTGCAGAGTGGTTCAAACTGGATGCGGAGTGGTGCAAACTGGTTGCGGTGAGGTGCAAACTGGTTGCAAAGTGGTGCAAACTGGTTGCGGAGTGGTGTGAACGGGTTGCGGAGTGGAGCGAACTGGTTGCAGAGTGGTGCGAACTGGTTGCGGAGTGGTGCTAACTGGCTACAGAGTGGTGGGAACTGGTTGCGGAGTGGTGCGAAATGTTTGCCGAGTGGTGCGAACTGGTTGCAGAATGGGGAGAACTCGTTGCAGAGTGGTGCGAACTGGTTCCGGAGTGGTGCGAACTGGTTGCGGAGTGGTGCCAACTGGCTGCGCAGTGGTGCAAACTAGTCGGAGTGGTGCGAACTGGTTGCGGAGTGTTGCGAACTGGTTGCACAGTGGTGTGATCTGGTTGCGGAATGGTGCGAACTGGTTGCGGAGTGGTGCAAACATGTTGCATAGTGGTGCGAACTGGGTGCGGAGTGGTGTGAACTGGCTGCGGGTGGTGCAAACTGGTCACGGAGTGGTGCAAACTGGTTGCGGAGGAGTGCGAACGGGTTGCGAATGGTGCGAATGGGTTGCGGAGTGAGGTAAACTGGTTGCGGAGTGGTGCAAACAAGCTACGGAATGGTTTGAACTGGTTGCGGAGTGGTGCGGACTGGTTGTGGAGTGATGCAAACTAGCTGCGGAGTGGTGTGAACCGGTTGCGGAGTGGTGCAAACTGGTTGCAGAGTGGTGCAAACAGGTTGTGGAATGGTGGCAACTGGTTGCGGAGTGGTGCCAACTGGTTGCGGAGTGGTCGAACTGGTTGCGGCGTGGTGCGAACTGGTTGCAGGGTGTTGCGATCTGGTTGCGGAGTGGTGCGAACTGGTTGCCGAGGGGTGCAAACTGGTTGCATAGTGGTGCAAACTGGGTGCGGAGTGGTGCGAACTGGCTGCGGGTGGTGCGAACTGGTCACGGAGTGGTGCAAACTGGTTGCGGAGGGGTGCAAACTGGTTGCGGAGTGGTGTGAATGGGTTGCAGAGTGAGGCGAACTGGTTGCGTTGTGGTGCAAAGAGGCTGCAGAATGGTTTGAACTGGTTGCGGAGTGGTGCGGACTGGTTGTGGAGTGATGCAAACTGGTTGCGGAGTGGTGCAAACTGGTTGCATAGTGATGCGAATTGGATGTTGAGTGGTGCGAGCTGGTTGCGGAGTGGTGCAAAGTGGTTGCGGAGTGGTGCGAACGGGTTGCGGAGTGGTGCGAACTGGTTGCGGAGTGGTGCAAACTGGTTGCAGAGTGGTGCGAACTGGTTGCGGAGTGGTGCCAACTGGTTGCGGAGTGGTGCAAACTGGTTGCAGAGTGGTGCGAACTGGTTGCAGAGTGGTTCGAACTGGATGCGAAGTGGTGCAAACTGGTTGCGGTGAGGTGCAAACTGGTTGCAGAGTGGTGCGAACTGGTTGCAGAGTGGTTCGAACTGGATGCGAAGTGGTGCAAACTGGTTGCGGTGAGGTGCAAACTGGTTGCAGAGTGGTGCGAACTGGTTGCAGAGTGGTTCGAACTGGATGCGAAGTGGTGCAAACTGGTTGCGGTGAGGTGCAAACTGGTTGCAGAGTGGTGCGAACTGGTTGCAGAGTGGTTCGAACTGGATGCGAAGTGGTGCAAACTGGTTGCGGTGAGGTGCAAACTGGTTGCAGAGTGGTGCGAACTGGTTGCAGAGTGGTTCGAACTGGATGCGAAGTGGTGCAAACTGGTTGCGGTGAGGTGCAAACTGGTTGCAGAGTGGTGCGAACTGGTTGCAGAGTGGTTCGAACTGGATGCGAAGTGGTGCAAACTGGTTGCGGTGAGGTGCAAACTGGTTGCAGAGTGGTGCGAACTGGTTGCAGAGTGGTTCGAACTGGATGCGAAGTGGTGCAAACTGGTTGCGGTGAGGTGCAAACTGGTTGCAGAGTGGTGCGAACTGGTTGCAGAGTGGTTCGAACTGGATGCGAAGTGGTGCAAACTGGTTGCGGTGAGGTGCAAACTGGTTGCAGAGTGGTGCGAACTGGTTGCAGAGTGGTTCGAACTGGATGCGAAGTGGTGCAAACTGGTTGCGGTGAGGTGCAAACTGGTTGCAGAGTGGTGCGAACTGGTTGCAGAGTGGTTCGAACTGGATGCGAAGTGGTGCAAACTGGTTGCGGTGAGGTGCAAACTGGTTGCAGAGTGGTGCGAACTGGTTGCAGAGTGGTTCGAACTGGATGCGAAGTGGTGCAAACTGGTTGCGGTGAGGTGCAAACTGGTTGCAGAGTGGTGCGAACTGGTTGCAGAGTGGTTCGAACTGGATGCGAAGTGGTGCAAACTGGTTGCGGTGAGGTGCAAACTGGTTGCAAAGTGGTGCGAACTGGTTGCGGAGTGGTGTGAACTGGTTGCGGAGTGGTCCCAATTGGCTGCGGAGTGGTGCGAACTGGTTGCGGAGTTGTGCGAACTGCTTGCGGAGTGGTGCGAACTGGTTGCGGAGTGGTCCGAACTGGTTGTGGAGTGGTGCGAACGGGTTGCGGAGTGGTGCACACTCGTCGTGGAGTGGTGTGAACTGGTTGCGGAGTGGTCCCAATTGGCTGCGGAGTGGTGCGAACTGGTTGTGGAGTGGTGCAAAATGTTTGCCGAGTGGTGCGAACTGGTTGCAGAATCGTAAGAATTCGTTGCAGAGTGGTGCGAACTGGTTGCGGAGTGGTGCAAACTGGTTGCGGAGTGGTACGATCTGGCTCTAGAGTAGTGCGAACGGGTTGCGGAGTGGTGTGAACTGGTTGCGGTGTGGTGCGAACTGGTTGCAGAGTGGTGTGAACTGGTTGCGGAGCGGTGCGAACTGGTTGCGGAGTGGTGCAAACTGGTTGCAGCGTGGTTTGAACAGGTTGCGGAGTCGTGGCAATTGGTTGTGGATTGGCGCGAACTGGTTGCGGAGTGGTCGAACTGGTTGCGGTGTGGTGCGAACTGGTTGCGGGGTGTTGCGAACTGGTTTCAGAGTGGTGCAAACTGGTCGGGAGTAGTGCAAACTGGTTGCGGAGTCGTGCAGAGTGGTTGCAAAGTAGTACGAACTGGTTGCGGAGTGGTTCAAACTGGTAGCGGAGTGGTGCGAACTGGTTGCGGAGAGATGCAAACTGGTTACGGAGTGGTGCAGACTGGTTGCGGAGTGGTGGGAACTGGTTGCGGAGTTGAGCGAACTGGTTGTGGAGTCTTGTGAGCTGGTTATAGAGTGGTGCGAATTGCCTGCGGAGTGGTCCGAACTGGTTGCGAAATGGTGCGAACTGGTTGCGGTGTGGTGTGAACTGGTTACGGAGTGGTGCAAACTGGTTGCAGAGTAATGCGAACTGGTTGGAGAGTGGTTCGAACTGGTTGTGGATGGGTACCAACTGGTTGCGGAGTGGTGCGGACTGGTTGTGGAGTGTTGCGAACTGGGTGCGGAGTGGTGGGAACTGGCTGCGGGTGGTGCGAACTGGTCGCGAAAGGGTGCAAACTGGTTGCGGAGTGGTGCAAACGGGCTGCGAAGTGGTGCGAAATGGGTGCGAAGTGGTGCGAACTGGTTGCGGAGTGGTGCAAACGGGTTGCGGAGTGGTGCGAAATGGGTGCGGAGTGATGCGAACTGGTTGCGGAGTGGTGCAAACGGGTTGCGGAGTGGTGCGAAATGGGTGCGGAGTGATGCGAACTGGTTGCGGAGTGGTGCAAACGGGTTGCGGAGTGGTGCGAAATGGGTGCGGAGTGATGCGAACTGGTTGCGGAGTGGTGCAAACGGGTTGCGGAGTGGTGCGAAATGGGTGCGGAGTGATGCGAACTGGTTGCGGAGTGGTGCAAACGGGTTGCGGAGTGGTGCGAAATGGGTGCGGAGTGATGCGAACTGGTTGCGGAGTGGTGCAAACGGGTTGCGGAGTGGTGCGAAATGGGTGCGGAGTGATGCGAACTGGTTGCGGAGTGGTGCAAACGGGTTGCGGAGTGGTGCGAAATGGGTGCGGAGTGATGCGAACTGGTTGCGGAGTGGTGCAAACGGGTTGCGGAGTGGTGCGAAATGGGTGCGGAGTGATGCGAACTGGTTGCGGAGTGGTGCAAACGGGTTGCGGAGTGGTGCGAAATGGGTGCGGAGTGATGCGAACTGGTTGCGGAGTGGTGCAAACGGGTTGCGGAGTGGTGCGAAATGGGTGCGGAGTGATGCGAACTGGTTGCGGAGTGGTGCAAACGGGTTGCGGAGTGGTGCGAAATGGGTGCGGAGTGATGCGAACTGGTTGCGGAGTGGTGCAAACGGGTTGCGGAGTGGTGCGAAATGGGTGCGGAGTGATGCGAACTGGTTGCGGAGTGGTGCAAACGGGTTGCGGAGTGGTGCGAAATGGGTGCGGAGTGATGCGAACTGGTTGCGGAGTGGTGCAAACGGGTTGCGGAGTGGTGCGAAATGGGTGCGGAGTGATGCGAACTGGTTGCGGAGTGGTGCAAACGGGTTGCGGAGTGCTGCGAACTGGTTGCGGAGTGGTGCGAAATGTTTGCCGAGTAGTGCGAACTGGTTGCTGATGGTGTGAACTCGTTGCAGAGTGGTGCGGACTGGTTGCCGAGTGGTGTGAACTGGTTGAGGAGTGGTGCCAACTGGCTGCGGAGTGGTGCGAACTGGTTGCCGAGTGGTGCGAACTGGTTGCAGAGTGGTGCGAACTAGTTGCGGAGTGGTGCGAACTGGTTGCGGAGTGGTGCAAACTGGTTGCGGAGTGGTGCGAACTGGTTGCGGAATGGTGCGATTAAGTGCGGAGTGGTGTGAACTGGTTGCGGGTGGTGCAAACTGATCGCGAAGCGGTGCAAACTGGTTGCGGAGTGTTGCGAAGGGGTTGCGGAGTGGTGCGAATGGGTTGCAGAGTGAGGCAAACTGGTTGCGGAGTGGTGCGAACAGGCTGCGGAATGGTTTGAACTGGTTGCGGAGTGGTGCGGACTGGTTGTGGAGTGATGCAAACTGGCTGCGGAGTGGGGAGAACAGGTTGCGGAGTGGTGCGAACTGGTTGCAGAGTGGTGCAAACTGGATCGGAGTGGTGCGAACTGGTTGCGGAGTGGTGCAAAGTGGTTGCGGAGTGGTGCAAACAAGTTGCGCAGTGGTGCGAACTGGTCGCAGAGTGGTGCGAACTGGTTGCGGAGTGGTGCGAAATGTTTGCCGAGTGATGCGAACTAGTTGCAGAAAGGTAAGAACTCGTTGGGGATTGGTGTGAACTGGTTGCGGAGCGGTGCGATCTGGTTCTGGAGTGGTGCGAACGGGTTGCGGAGTGGTGCGAACTGGTTGCGGAGTGGTGCGAACTGGTTGCAGAGTGGTGTGAACTTGTTGCAGAGTGGTGCCCAGTGGCTGCGGAGAGTGCGAAGTGGTTGCGGAGTGGTGCGAACTGGCTGCGGAGTGGTGCGGACTGGTTGCGGAGTGGTGCGACATGTTTGCCGAGTAGTGCGAACTGGTTGCTGATGGTGTGAACTCGTTGCAGAGTGGTGCGGACTGGTTGCGGAGTGGTGCGACATGTTTGCCGAGTAGTGCGAACTGGTTGCTGATGGTGTGAACTCGTTGCAGAGTGGTGCGGACTGGTTGCGGAGTGGTGCGACATGTTTGCCGAGTAGTGCGAACTGGTTGCTGATGGTGTGAACTCGTTGCAGAGTGGTGCGGACTGGTTGCGGAGTGGTGCGACATGTTTGCCGAGTAGTGCGAACTGGTTGCTGATGGTGTGAACTCGTTGCAGAGTGGTGCGGACTGGTTGCGGAGTGGTGCGACATGTTTGCCGAGTAGTGCGAACTGGTTGCTGATGGTGTGAACTCGTTGCAGAGTGGTGCGGACTGGTTGCGGAGTGGTGCGACATGTTTGCCGAGTAGTGCGAACTGGTTGCTGATGGTGTGAACTCGTTGCAGAGTGGTGCGGACTGGTTGCGGAGTGGTGCGACATGTTTGCCGAGTAGTGCGAACTGGTTGCTGATGGTGTGAACTCGTTGCAGAGTGGTGCGGACTGGTTGCGGAGTGGTGCGACATGTTTGCCGAGTAGTGCGAACTGGTTGCTGATGGTGTGAACTCGTTGCAGAGTGGTGCGGACTGGTTGCGGAGTGATGCAAACTGGGTGAAGAGTGGGGCGAACTGGTTGCGGAGTGGTACAAACTGAATGCGGAGTGGTGCGAATTGGTTGCCAAGTGGTGCGAACTGGTTGCCAAGTGGTGCGAACTGGTTGCGGAGTGGTGCGAATTGGTGTCCGAGTGGTGCAAACAGGTTGCGGAGTGGTGCGGACTAGTTCCGGAGTGGTGTGAACTGGTTGCAGAGAGGTGCCAATTGGTTGCGGAGTGATGCAAACTGGTTACCCAGTTGTAGGAACTGGCTGCGGAGTGGTGCGAACTGGTTGCGGAGTGGTGTGAATTGCTTGTGGAGTGGTGCAAACTGGTGCGGAGTGGTGCTAACTGGCTGCGGAGTGGTGGGAACTGGGTGCAGAATGGTGCGAACTGGTTGCAGAGTGGTACGAACTGGTTCCGGAGTGATGCGAACTGGTTGCGGAGTGGTGCAAACTGGTTGCGGACTAGTGCGAACTGGTTGCGAAGAGGTGCGAACGGGTTGCGGAGTGATGCGAACTGGTTGCGAAGTGGTGCGAACTGGTTGCCGCGTGGTGCGAACTGGTTACGGAGTGGTGCAAACTGGTTGCAGAGAAATGCGAACTGGTTGGGGAGTGGTTCGAACTGGTTGCAGATGGGTACCAACTGGTTGCGGAGTGGTGCGGACTGGTTGTGGAGTGTTGCTAACTGGGTGCGGAGTGGTGGGAACTGGCTGCGGGTGGTGCGAACTGGTCGCGGAAGAGTGCAAACTGGTTGCGGAGTGGTGCAAACGGGATGCGGAGTGGTGCAAATGGGTGCGAAGTGACGTGAACTGGTTGCGGAGTGGTGCGAACTGGTTGCGGAGTGGTGCCAACTGGCTGCGGAGTGGTTCGAACTGGTTGCGGAGTGGTGCGAACTGGTTGCCGAGTGGTGCGAACTGGTTGCGGAGTGGTGCGAACTGGCTGCGGAGTGGTGCAAACTGGTTGCGGAGTGGCGCGAACTGGTTGCGGAGTGGTGCGAACTGGTTGCCGAGTGGTGCGAACTGGTTGCGGAGTGGTGCGAACTGGCTGCGGAGTGGTGCAAACTGGTTGCGGAGTGGCGCGAACTGGTTGCGGAGTGGTGCGAACTGGTTGCCGAGTGGTGCGAACTGGTTGCGGAGTGGTGCGAACTGGCTGCGGAGTGGTGCAAACTGGTTGCGGAGTGGCGCGAACTGGTTGCGGAGTGGTGCGAACTGGTTGCCGAGTGGTGCGAACTGGTTGCGGAGTGGTGCGAACTGGCTGCGGAGTGGTGCAAACTGGTTGCGGAGTGGCGCGAACTGGTTGCGGAGTGGTGCGAACTGGTTGCCGAGTGGTGCGAACTGGTTGCGGAGTGGTGCGAACTGGCTGCGGAGTGGTGCAAACTGGTTGCGGAGTGGCGCGAACTGGTTGCGGAGTGGTGCGAACTGGTTGCCGAGTGGTGCGAACTGGTTGCGGAGTGGTGCGAACTGGCTGCGGAGTGGTGCAAACTGGTTGCGGAGTGGCGCGAACTGGTTGCGGAGTGGTGCGAACTGGTTGCCGAGTGGTGCGAACTGGTTGCGGAGTGGTGCGAACTGGCTGCGGAGTGGTGCAAACTGGTTGCGGAGTGGCGCGAACTGGTTGCGGAGTGGTGCGAACTGGTTGCCGAGTGGTGCGAACTGGTTGCGGAGTGGTGCGAACTGGCTGCGGAGTGGTGCAAACTGGTTGCGGAGTGGCGCGAACTGGTTGCGGAGTGGTGCGAACTGGTTGCCGAGTGGTGCGAACTGGTTGCGGAGTGGTGCGAACTGGCTGCGGAGTGGTGCAAACTGGTTGCGGAGTGGCGCGAACTGGTTGCGGAGTGGTGCGAACTGGTTGCCGAGTGGTGCGAACTGGTTGCGGAGTGGTGCGAACTGGCTGCGGAGTGGTGCAAACTGGTTGCGGAGTGGCGCGAACTGGTTGCGGAGTGGTGCGAACTGGTTGCCGAGTGGTGCGAACTGGTTGCGGAGTGGTGCGAACTGGCTGCGGAGTGGTGCAAACTGGTTGCGGAGTGGCGCGAACTGGTTGCGGAGTGGTGCGAACTGGTTGCCGAGTGGTGCGAACTGGTTGCGGAGTGGTGCGAACTGGCTGCGGAGTGGTGCAAACTGGTTGCGGAGTGGCGCGAACTGGTTGCGGAGTGGTGCGAACTGGTTGCCGAGTGGTGCGAACTGGTTGCGGAGTGGTGCGAACTGGCTGCGGAGTGGTGCAAACTGGTTGCGGAGTGGCGCGAACTGGTTGCGGAGTGGTGCGAACTGGTTGAGGAGTGGTGCGAGCGGGTTGCGGAGTGGTGCGAACTGGTTGCGGAGTGGTGCGAACCGGTTGCGGAGTGGTGCAAACTGGTTGCTAAGTGGTGCAAACGGGTTGCAGAGTGGTGCGAACTGGTTGCGAAGTGATGCGAACCGCTTGAGGAGTGGTGCGAACTGGTTGAGGATTGGTGCAAACTGGTTGCGGAGTGGTGCCAACTGGTTGGGGAGTGGTGCAAATTGGTTGCGGAGTGGTGTGAACTTGTTGCGGAGTTGCACAAACACGTTGCAGAGTTGTGCGAACTGGTTGCCATGTGGTGCAAACTGGTTGCCAAGTGGTGCGAACTGGTTGCGGAGTGGTGCGAACTGGTTGCGGAGTGGTACAAACTGGTTGCGGAGTGGTCCAAACTGGTTGCGGAGTGGTGTAACTGGTTGTAGAGAGGTGCCAATTGGTTGCGGAGTGATGCAAACTGGTTGCCGAGTTGTGGGAACTGGTTGCGAAGTGGTGCAAACTGGTTGCAGAGTGGTGCAGACTAGTTGCAGAGTGGTGCGAACTGGTTGTGGAGTGGTGCAAACTGCTTGTGAAGTGGTGCAAACTGGTGCAGAGTGGTGCAAACTGGCTGCGGAGTGGTGTGAACTGGTTGCAGAATAGTGCGAACTGGGTGCGGAGTGCTGCGAACTGGTTGCGGACTGGTACGAACTGGTTGCGGAGAGGTGCGAACTAGTTGCGGAGTGGTGTAAACTGGTTGCGGACTGGTGCAAACTGGTTGCAAAGTGGTGCGAACGGGTTGCCGAGTGGTGCGAACTGGTTGCGAAGTGGTGCAAACTGGTTGCGGCGTGGTGTGAACTGGTTGCAGAGTGGTGCGAACTGGTTGCGGAGTGGTGCAAACTGGTTGCGGAGTGGTGCGAACTGGTTGCGAAGTGGTGCAAACTGGTTGCGGCGTGGTGTGAACTGGTTGCAGAGTGGTGCGAACTGGTTGCGGAGTGGTGCAAACTGGTTGCGGAGTGGTGCGAACTGGTTGCAGAGTGGTACGAACTGGTTGCGGATGGGTACCAACTGGTTGCGGAGTGGTGCGAACTGGTTCTGGAGTGTTGCGAACTGGGTGCAAAGTGGTGGAAACTGGCTGCAGGTGGTGCGAACTGGTCGCAGACTGGTGCAAACTGGTTGCGAAGTGGTGTGAACGGGTTGCGGAGTGGAGCAAATGGGTGCGAAGTGACGGGAACTGGTTGCGGAGTGGTGCGAACTGGTTGCGGAGTGGTGGCAATTGGCTGCGAAGTGGTTCGAACTGGTTGTCGAGTGGTGCGGACTGGTTGTGGAGTGATGCAAACTGGCTGCGGAGTGGGGCGAACTGGTTGCAGAGTGGTGCAAATTGGTTGCAGAGTGGTGTGAACTGGATGCGGAGTGGTGCGAAATGGTTGCGGAGTGGTGCGAACTGGTTGCAAAGTGGTGCAAACTGGTTGCGGAGTGGTGTGAATTGGTTGCGGAGTGGAGCGAACTGGTTGCAGAGTGGTGCAAACTGGTTGCGGAGTGGTGCCAACTGGCTGCGGAGTGGTGCGAACTGGTTGCGGAGTGGTGCGAAATGTTTGCCGAGTGGTGCGAACTGGTTGCGGAGTGGTGCCAACTGGCTGCGGAGTGGTGCGAACTGGTTGCGGAGTGGTGCGAAATGTTTGCCGAGTGGTGCGAACTGGTTGCGGAATGGTGAGAACTCGTTGCAGAGTGGTACGAATTGGTTACGGAGTGGTGCGAACTGGTTGCAGAGTGGTGCCAACTGGCTGCGCAGTGGTGCGAACTAGTCGGAGTGGTGCGAACTGGTTGCGGAGTGGTGCGAACTGGTTGTGGAGTGGTGTGAACTGGTTGCGGAGTGGTGTGAACCGGTTGCGGAGTGGTGCAAACTGGTTGCAGAGTGGTGCGAACAGGTTATGGAATGGTGGCAACTGGTCGCGGAGTGGTGCCAACTGGTTGCGGAGTGGTAGAACTGGTTGCGGTGTGATGCGAACTGGTTGCAGGGTGTTGCGATCTGGTTGCGGAGTGGTTCGAACTGATTGCGGAGTGGTGCAAACTGGTTGCATTGTGGTGCGAACTGGGTGCGGAGTGGTGCGAACTGGCTACGGGTGGTGCGAACTGGTCACGGAGTGGTGCAAACTAGTTGCGGAGGGGTGCGAACTGGTTGCGGAGTGGTGCGAATGGGTTGCGGAGTGAGGCGAACTGGTTGCGGAGTGGTGCAAACAGGCTGCGGAATGGTTTGAACTGGTTGCGGAGTGGTACGGACTGGTTGTCAAGTGATGCAAACTGGCTCCGGAGTGGTGCGAACCGGTTGCGGAGTGGTGCAAATTGGTTGCAAAGTGGTGCGAACAGGTTGTGAAATGGTGGCAACTGGTTGCGGAGTGGTGCCAACTGGTTGCGGAGTGGTCGAACTGGTTGCGGTGTGGTGCGAACTGGTAGCAGGGTGTTGCGATCTGGTTGCGGAGTGGTGCAAACTGGTTGCGGAGGCGTGTGAACTGGTTGCGGAGTGGTGCGAACTGGTTGCAGAGTGGTGCAAACTGGTTGCGGAGGCGTGTGATCTGGTTGCGGAGTGGTGCGAAATGGTTGCCGAGTGGTGCGAACTGGTCGCGGAGGGCTGCAAACTGGTTGCGGAGTGGCGCGAACTGGTTGCAGAGTGGTGAGAATTCGTTGCAGAGTGGTGCAAACTGGTTGCGGAGGCGTGTGATCTGGTTGCGGAGTGGTGCGAAATGGTTGCCGAGTGGTGCGAACTGGTCGCGGAGGGCTGCAAACTGGTTGCGGAGTGGCGCGAACTGGTTGCAGAGTGGTGAGAATTCGTTGCAGAGTGGTGCAAACTGGTTGCGGAGGCGTGTGATCTGGTTGCGGAGTGGTGCGAAATGGTTGCCGAGTGGTGCGAACTGGTTGCAGCGTGGCGCGAACAGGTTGCGGAGTCGTGCCAACTGGTTGCGGAGTGGCGCAAACTGGTTACGGAGTGGTCGAACTGGTTGCGGTGTGGTGCGAACTGGTTGCGGGGTGTTGCGAACTGGTTGCGAAGTGGTTTGAACTGGTTGCAGAGTGGTGCGAACTGGTTGCGGAATGGTGCGAACTGGTTGCGGAGTGGTTTATACTGGTTGCGGAGTCGTGCGGACTGGTTGCAAAGTGGTACGAACTGGTTGGGGAGTGGTTCAAACTGGTTGCGGAGTGATGCGAATTGGTTGCGGAGAGATGCAAACTGATTGCGGAGTGGTGCGAACTACTTGCGGAGTTGAGCGAACTGGTTGTGGAGTCGTGCGAGCTGGTTGCAGAGTGGTGCGAACTGCCTACGGAGTGGTGCGAACTGGTTGCGGAATGGTGCGAAGTGGTTGCGGTGTGGTCCAAACTGGTTGCGGAGTGGTGCGAACTTGTTTCAAAGTGGTGCGAACTGGTTGCCGATTGGTGCGAACCGGATGCGGAGAGCTGCGAACTGGTTGCGGAGTGGTTCAAACTGGTTGCGTAGTGGTGTGAACTGGTTGCATAGTGATGCAAACTGGTTGCAAAGTAGTGGAAACTGGTTGCGGAGTGCTGCAAACTGGCTGCGAAGTAGTGCGAACTGGTTGCTGAGTGGTGCAAACTGGTTAAGGAGTGGTGCGAACCGGTTGCGGAGTGGTGTGAACTGGTTGCAAAGTGGTGCCAACTGGTTGCGGAGTGATGCAAACTGGTTGCATAGTGGTGGGAACTGTTTGCGGAGTGGTGCAAACTGGTTGTGGAGTGGTGCAAACTGGTTGCGGAGTGGTGCGAACTGGTTGCGAAGTGGTGGGAACTGGTTGTGGAATGGTGCGAACTGGTTGCGGAGTGGTGGGAACTGGTTGCGGAGTGGTGCGAACTAGTTGCGGAGTGCTGCGAACTGGTCGCGGAGTGGTGCGAACTAGTTGCGGAGTGCTGCGAACTGGTCGCGGAGTGGTGCGAACTAGTTGCGGAGTGCTGCGAACTGGTCGCGGAGTGGTGCGAACTAGTTGCGGAGTGCTGCGAACTGGTCGCGGAGTGGTGCGAACTAGTTGCGGAGTGCTGCGAACTGGTCGCGGAGTGGTGCGAACTAGTTGCGGAGTGCTGCGAACTGGTCGCGGAGTGGTGCGAACTAGTTGCGGAGTGCTGCGAACTGGTCGCGGAGTGGTGCGAACTAGTTGCGGAGTGCTGCGAACTGGTCGCGGAGTGGTGCGAACTAGTTGCGGAGTGCTGCGAACTGGTCGCGGAGTGGTGCGAACTAGTTGCGGAGTGCTGCGAACTGGTCGCGGAGTGGTGCGAACTAGTTGCGGAGTGCTGCGAACTGGTCGCGGAGTGGTGCGAACTAGTTGCGGAGTGCTGCGAACTGGTCGCGGAGTGGTGCGAACTAGTTGCGGAGTGCTGCGAACTGGTCGCGGAGTGGTGCGAACTAGTTGCGGAGTGCTGCGAACTGGTCGCGGAGTGGTGCGAACTAGTTGCGGAGTGCTGCGAACTGGTCGCGGAGTGGTGCGAACTAGTTGCGGAGTGCTGCGAACTGGTCGCGGAGTGGTGCGAACTAGTTGCGGAGTGCTGCGAACTGGTCGCGGAGTGGTGCGAACTAGTTGCGGAGTGCTGCGAACTGGTCGCGGAGTGGTGCGAACTAGTTGCGGAGTGCTGCGAACTGGTCGCGGAGTGGTGCGAACTAGTTGCGGAGTGCTGCGAACTGGTCGCGGAGTGGTGCGAACTAGTTGCGGAGTGCTGCGAACTGGTCGCGGAGTGGTGCGAACTAGTTGCGGAGTGCTGCGAACTGGTCGCGGAGTGGTGCGAACTAGTTGCGGAGTGCTGCGAACTGGTCGCGGAGTGGTGCGAACTAGTTGCGGAGTGCTGCGAACTGGTCGCGGAGTGGTGCGAACTAGTTGCGGAGTGCTGCGAACTGGTCGCGGAGTGGTGCGAACTAGTTGCGGAGTGCTGCGAACTGGTCGCGGAGTGGTGCGAACTAGTTGCGGAGTGCTGCGAACTGGTCGCGGAGTGGTGCGAACTAGTTGCGGAGTGCTGCGAACTGGTCGCGGAGTGGTGCGAACTAGTTGCGGAGTGGTGCGAACTGGTTGCCGAGTGGTGCGAACTGGTCGCGGAGGGCTGCAAACTGGTTGCGGAGTGGTGCGATCTTGCTGTGGAGTGGTGCGAACGGGTTGCGGAGTGGTGCGAACTGGTTGCGGAGTGGTGCGAACTGGTTGCAGAGTGGTGTGAACTGGTTGCGGAGGGTTGCGAACTGGTTGCGGAGTGGTGCGAACTGGTTGAAGCGTGGTGCAAACAGGTTGCGGAGTCCTGGCAACTGGTTGCGGATTGGCGCGAACTGGTTGCAGAGTGGTCGAACTGGTTGCGATGTGGTGCGAACTGGTTGCGAGGTGTAGCGAACTGGTTGCGGAGTGGTGTGAATTTGTTGCAGCGTGGTGCAAACTGGTTGCGGAATGGTGCGAACTGGTCGCGGAGTGGTACGAACTGGTCGGGAGTAGTGCAAACTGGTTGCGGAGTCGTGCGGAATAGTTGCAAAGTGGTACGAACTGGCTGCGGAGTGGTTCAAACTGGTTGGGGAGTGGTGCGAACTGGTTGCGGAGTGGTGCAAACTGGTTGCGGAGTTGTGCAGACTGGTTGCGGAGTGGTGCGAACTGGTTGCGGAGTTGAGCGAACTGGTTGTGGAGTCGTGCGAGCTGATTGCAGAGTGGTGCAAACTGCCTGCGGAGTGGTGCGAACTCGTTGCGGAATGGTGCGAACTGGTTGCGGTGTGGTGCAAACTGGTTGCGGAGTGGTGGGAACTTGTTTCAAAGTGGTGTGAACTGGTTGCGGATTGGTGCGAACTGGTTGCAGAGATGCGAACTGGTTGCGGTGTGGTTCAAACTCGTTGCGGAGTGGTGTGAACTGGTTGCGGAGTGGTGCGAACCGGTTGCGGAGTGGTGCGAACTGGCTGCGGAGTGGTGCGAACTCGTTGCGGAGTGGTGCGAACTGGTTGCCGAATGGTGCGAACTGGTTGCGGAGTGGTGGGAACTTGTTTCAAAGTGGTGTGAACTGGTTGCGGATTGGTGCGAACTGGTTGCAGAGATGCGAACTGGTTGCGGTGTGGTTCAAACTCGTTGCGGAGTGGTGTGAACTGGTTGCGGAGTGGTGCGAACCGGTTGCGGAGTGGTGCGAACTGGCTGCGGAGTGGTGCGAACTCGTTGCGGAGTGGTGCGAACTGGTTGCCGAATGGTGCGAACTGGTTGCGGAGTGGTGGGAACTTGTTTCAAAGTGGTGTGAACTGGTTGCGGATTGGTGCGAACTGGTTGCAGAGATGCGAACTGGTTGCGGTGTGGTTCAAACTCGTTGCGGAGTGGTGTGAACTGGTTGCGGAGTGGTGCGAACCGGTTGCGGAGTGGTGCGAACTGGCTGCGGAGTGGTGCGAACTCGTTGCGGAGTGGTGCGAACTGGTTGCCGAATGGTGCGAACTGGTTGCGGAGTGGTGGGAACTTGTTTCAAAGTGGTGTGAACTGGTTGCGGATTGGTGCGAACTGGTTGCAGAGATGCGAACTGGTTGCGGTGTGGTTCAAACTCGTTGCGGAGTGGTGTGAACTGGTTGCGGAGTGGTGCGAACCGGTTGCGGAGTGGTGCGAACTGGCTGCGGAGTGGTGCGAACTCGTTGCGGAGTGGTGCGAACTGGTTGCCGAGTGGTGCGAACTGGTTGCAGAGTAGTGCGAACTGGTTGCGGAGCAGTGCGAACTGGTTGCGGAGTGGTGCAAACTGGTTCTGGAGTGGTGCAATCTGGTTGCGGAGTGGTGCAAATCGGTTGCGGAGTGGTGCGAACTGGTTGCGGAGTGGTGCGAACTGGTTGCAGAATGGTGCGAACTGGTTGCAGAGTGGTGCGAACTGCTTGTGGAGTGGTGCGAACTGGTTGCAGAGTGGTACAAACTGGTTGTGGTGTGGTGCGAACTGGTTGCAGACTGGTGCGCAGTGGTTGTGGAGTGGTGCGAACTAGTTGTGGAGTGGGGCGAACTGGTTGCGGAGTGGTGCAAACTGGCTGCGGAGTGGTGCAAACTGGTTGCGGAATGGTGTGAACTGGTCACGGAGTGGTGCGAACTGGTTGCGGAGTGGTGCGAACTGGTTGCGGAGTGGTGCGAACTGGTTGCCGAGTGGTGCAAAATGGTTCCAGAGTGATGCGAAATTGTTGCGGAGTGGTGGGAACGGGTTGCGGAGTGGTGCAAACGGGTTGCGGAGAGGTGCGAACTGGTTGCGGAGTGGTGCGAACTGGTTGCGGGGTGGTGCGCACTGCTTGTGGAATGGTGGGACCTGGTTGTGGAGTGGTGGGAACTGGTTATGGAGTGATGCGAACTGGCTGCGGAGTTGTGCGAACTGGTTGCCGAATGGAGTGACCTGGTTGCGGAGTGGTGCGACCTGGTTACGGAGTGGTGCGAATTGGTTGCAGAGTGGAGCGAACTACTTGCGGAGTGGTGCAAATCGGTTGGAGAGTAGTGCGAACTGGTTGCGGAGTGGTGCAAACTGGTTGCGGAATGGTGCGAACTGGTTGGAGAGTGGTGCGAACTGCTTGCAGAGTGGTGGGAACTGGTTGCGGAGTGGTGCAAACTGGTTGTGGAGTGCTGCGAACTGGATGCGGATTGGTGCGCAGTGGTTGTGGAGTCGTGCGAACTAGTTGTGGAGTGGTGCGAACTGGTTGCGGAGTGGTGCAAACTGGCTGTAGAGTGGTGCGAACTAGTTGCGGAATGGTGTGAACTGGTCACGGTGTGGTGCGAACTGGTTGCGGAGTGGTGCGAACTGGTTCGGAGTGGTGCGAACTGGTTGTGGAGTGGTGCGAACTTGTTGCGGAGTGGTGCGAACTGGTTGCGGAGTGGTGCGAACCGGTTGCGGAGTTGTGCGAACTGGTTGCAGAGTGGTGCGAACTGGTTGCGGAGTGGTGAGAACTGGTTGCAGGTGGTGCGAACTGGTCGCAGAGTGGTGCAAACAGGTTGCGGTGTGGTGCGAAGGGGTTGCAGATTGGTGCGAATGGCTTGCAGATTGGGGTGAACTGGTTGCGGGGTGGTGCGAACTGGTTGCGGAGTGGTGCAAACTGGTTGCGGAGTGGTGCAAACTGGTTGCGGAGCTGTGCGAACTGGTTGTGGTGTGGTGTGAACTGGTTGCGGTGTGGAGCGAACTGGTTGCGGAGTGGTGCGAACTGGTTGCGGAGTGGTACCAACTGGTTGCGGAGTGGTGCGAACTGGCTGCGGAGTGGTGCCAATTGGTGGCGAAATGGTGCGAACGGATTACGAAGTGGTGCAAACGAGTTGCGGAGCGGTGCAAACTGGTTGCGGAGTGGTGCGAACTGGTTGCAGAGTGGTGCAAAGTGGTTACATAGTGGTGCGAACTGGTTGCGGAGTGGTGAGAACTGGTTTCCGAGTGGTGCGAACTGGCTACAGAGTGGTGCGAACTGGTTGCGGAGTGGTGCGAACTGGCTGCGGAGTGGTGCGAACTGGTTGCGGAATGGTGCGAACCGGTTGCGGAGTGGTGGGAACTGGTTATGGAGTGATGCGAACTGGCTGCGGAGTGGTGCGAACTGGTTGCGGACTGGTGCAAACTGGTTGCGAAAAGATGGGAACTGGCTGTGGAGAGGTGCGAACCGGTTGCGGAGTGGTGGGAACTGGTTATGGAGTGATGCGAACTGGCTGCGGAGTGGTGCGAACTGGTTGCGGACTGGTGCAAACTGGTTGCGAAAAGATGGGAACTGGCTGTGGAGAGGTGCGAACCGGTTGCGGAGTGGTGGGAACTGGTTATGGAGTGATGCGAACTGGCTGCGGAGTGGTGCGAACTGGTTGCGGACTGGTGCAAACTGGTTGCGAAAAGATGGGAACTGGCTGTGGAGAGGTGCGAACCGGTTGCGGAGTGGTGGGAACTGGTTATGGAGTGATGCGAACTGGCTGCGGAGTGGTGCGAACTGGTTGCGGACTGGTGCAAACTGGTTGCGAAAAGATGGGAACTGGCTGTGGAGAGGTGCGAACCGGTTGCGGAGTGGTGGGAACTGGTTATGGAGTGATGCGAACTGGCTGCGGAGTGGTGCGAACTGGTTGCGGACTGGTGCAAACTGGTTGCGAAAAGATGGGAACTGGCTGTGGAGAGGTGCGAACCGGTTGCGGAGTGGTGGGAACTGGTTATGGAGTGATGCGAACTGGCTGCGGAGTGGTGCGAACTGGTTGCGGACTGGTGCAAACTGGTTGCGAAAAGATGGGAACTGGCTGTGGAGAGGTGCGAACCGGTTGCGGAGTGGTGGGAACTGGTTATGGAGTGATGCGAACTGGCTGCGGAGTGGTGCGAACTGGTTGCGGACTGGTGCAAACTGGTTGCGAAAAGATGGGAACTGGCTGTGGAGAGGTGCGAACCGGTTGCGGAGTGGTGGGAACTGGTTATGGAGTGATGCGAACTGGCTGCGGAGTGGTGCGAACTGGTTGCGGACTGGTGCAAACTGGTTGCGAAAAGATGGGAACTGGCTGTGGAGAGGTGCGAACCGGTTGCGGAGTGGTGGGAACTGGTTATGGAGTGATGCGAACTGGCTGCGGAGTGGTGCGAACTGGTTGCGGACTGGTGCAAACTGGTTGCGAAAAGATGGGAACTGGCTGTGGAGAGGTGCGAACCGGTTGCGGAGTGGTGGGAACTGGTTATGGAGTGATGCGAACTGGCTGCGGAGTGGTGCGAACTGGTTGCGGACTGGTGCAAACTGGTTGCGAAAAGATGGGAACTGGCTGTGGAGAGGTGCGAACCGGTTGCGGAGTGGTGGGAACTGGTTATGGAGTGATGCGAACTGGCTGCGGAGTGGTGCGAACTGGTTGCGCAGTGGTGCAAACTGGTTGCGAAATGGTGCGAACTGGTTGCAGAGTGGTGCGAACTGGTTGCAGAGTAGTGCGAACTGGTTGCGGAGTGGTGCAAAATGGTTGCGGAGTGATGCAAAATTGTTGCGGAGTGGTGGGAACGGGTTGCGGAGTGGTGCAAACTGGTTGCGGAGAGGTTCAAACTGGTTGCGGAGTGGTGCGAACTGGTTGCGGGGTGGTGCGCACTGCTTGTGGAATGGTGGGAACTGGTTCTGGAGTGGTGGGAATTGGTTGTGGAGTGATGCCAACTGGCTGCGGAGTTGTGCGAACTGGTTGCCGAATGGAGTGAACTGGTTGCGGAGTGGTGCAACCTGGTTACGGAGTGGTGCGAACTGGTTGCGGAGTGGTGCGAACTGGTCGCAGAGTGGTGCGAAATGGTTGCAGAGTGTTGCGAACTTATTGCGGAGTGGTGCGAACTAGTTGTAGAGTGGTGCAAACTGGTTGCGGAGTGGTGCGAACGGGTTGCGGAGTGGTGCGAACTGGTTGCGGAGTGGTGCGAACTGGTTGCGGATTGGTGCAAACACGTTGCGGAGTGGTGCAGACTAGTTGCGGAGTGGTGCGAACTGGTTGCGGAGTTGAGCAAACTGGTTGTGGAGTCGTGCGAGCTGGTTTCAGAATGGTTCGAACTGCCTGCGGAGGGGTGCGAACTGGTTGCGGAATGGTGCGAACTGGTTGCGGTGTGGTGCAAACTGGTTGCAGAGTGGTGGGAACTTGTTTCAAAGTGGTGTGAACTGGTTGCGGATTGGTGCGAACTGGTTGCAGAGATGCGAACTGGTTGCGGTGTGGTTCAAACTGGTTGCGGAGTGGTGTGAACTGGTTGTAGAGTGGTGCAAATTGGTTGCGGAGTGGTGCAAACTGGTTGCGGAGTGATGCGAACTGGTTGCAAAGTGGTGCGAACTGGTTGCAGAGTGGTGCAAACTGGATGCGGAGTGGTGCGAACTGGTTGTGCAGTGGTGTGAACTGGTTGCAAAGTGGTGCCAACTGGTTGCGGAGTGATGCAAACTGGTTGCACAGTGGTGAGAACTGTTTGCGGAGTGGTGGGAACTGGTTGCAGAGTGGTGTAGACTGGTTGCGGAGTGGTGCGAACTGGTTGCGGAGTGGTACGAACTGGTTGTGGAAAGGTCCAACTAGTTGTAGAGTGGTGGGAACCGGCTGCGGAGTGGTGCAAAC
Source organism: Penium margaritaceum (assembly GCA_023375785.1). Classification (NCBI taxonomy): domain Eukaryota; kingdom Viridiplantae; phylum Streptophyta; class Zygnematophyceae; order Desmidiales; family Peniaceae; genus Penium; species Penium margaritaceum. The sequence goes on along the minus strand of SZWC01016636.1, from coordinate 34,340 downwards.
TGGTTGCGGACTGGTGCAAAATGAATGCAAAGTGGTGCGATCTGGTTGCGGAGTGGTGCGAACTAGTTGCGAAGTGGTGCGAACTGGCTGCGGAGTAGTGCGACCTGGTTGTGGAGTGGTGCGAACTGTATGCGGAGTGGTGTTAACTGGTTGCACAGTGGTGCAAACTGGTTGCGGAGTGGTGCGAACTGGTTGCGGAATGGTGCGAACCGGTTGCGGAGTGGTGCGAACTGGTTGCAGAGTGGTGCGACGTGGTTACGGAGTGGTGCGAACTGGTTACAGAGTGATGCGAACTGGATGCGGAGTGGTGCGAACTGGCTGCGGAGTAGTGCGACCTGGTTGCGGAGTGGTGCGCACTGGTTGCGGAATGGTGCGAACTGGTTGCGGAGTGGTGCGAACTGGTTGTGGAGTGGTGCAAACTGGTTGCGGAGTGGTGCAAACTGGTTGCGGAGCTGTGCGAACTGGTTGTGGTGTGGTGTGAACTGGTTGCAGTGTGGAGCGAACTGGTTGCGGAGTGGTGCAAACTGGTTGCGGAGTGGTGCCAACTGGTTGCGGAGTGGTGCGAACTGGCTGCGGAGTGGTGCCAATTGGTGGCGGAATGGTGGGAACGGATAACGAAGTGGTGCAAATGGGCTGCGGAGCGGTGCGAACAAGTTGCGGAGTGGTGCGAACTGGTTGCAGAGTGGTGCGAAGTGGTTACGTAGTGGTGCGAACTGGTTGCGGATGGTGAGAACCGGTTGCGGAGTGGTGCGAACTGGCTATGGAGTGGTGCGAACTGGTTGCAGAGTGGTGCGAACTGGTTGCGGAGTGGTGCGAACTTGTTGCGGAGTGGTGCAAACTGGTTGCGGAGTGGTGCAAACTGGTTGCGGAGTGGTGCGAACTCGTTTTGGAGTTATGCGAACTGGTTGCGGAGTGGTGCGAACTAGTTGTGGAATGGTGCAATCTGGTTGCGGAGTGGTGCAAACTGGTTGCGGAGTGGTGCGAACTCGTTTTGGAGTTATGCGAACTGGTTGCGGAGTGGTGCGAACTAGTTGTGGAATGGTGCAATCTGGTTGCGGAGTGGTGCAAACTGGTTGCGGAGTGGTGCGAACTCGTTTTGGAGTTATGCGAACTGGTTGCGGAGTGGTGCGAACTAGTTGTGGAATGGTGCAATCTGGTTGCGGAGTGGTGCAAACTGGTTGCGGAGTGGTGCGAACTCGTTTTGGAGTTATGCGAACTGGTTGCGGAGTGGTGCGAACTAGTTGTGGAATGGTGCAATCTGGTTGCGGAGTGGTGCAAACTGGTTGCGGAGTGGTGCGAACTCGTTTTGGAGTTATGCGAACTGGTTGCGGAGTGGTGCGAACTAGTTGTGGAATGGTGCAATCTGGTTGCGGAGTGGTGCAAACTGGTTGCGGAGTGGTGCGAACTCGTTTTGGAGTTATGCGAACTGGTTGCGGAGTGGTGCGAACTAGTTGTGGAATGGTGCAATCTGGTTGCGGAGTGGTGCAAACTGGTTGCGGAGTGGTGCGAACTCGTTTTGGAGTTATGCGAACTGGTTGCGGAGTGGTGCGAACTAGTTGTGGAATGGTGCAATCTGGTTGCGGAGTGGTGCAAACTGGTTGCGGAGTGGTGCGAACTCGTTTTGGAGTTATGCGAACTGGTTGCGGAGTGGTGCGAACTAGTTGTGGAATGGTGCAATCTGGTTGCGGAGTGGTGCAAACTGGTTGCGGAGTGGTGCGAACTGGTTGGAGAGTGGTGCGAACTGCTTGCGGAGTGGTGCGAACTGGTTGCGGAGTTGTGCAAACTGGCTGCAGAGTGGTGCGAACTGGTTGCGAAATGGTGTGAACTGGTCACGGTGTGGTGCGAACTGGTTGCGGAGTGGTGTGAACTGGTTTGGAGTGGTGCAAACTGGTTGCGGAGTGGTGCAAAATGGTTGCGGAGTGATGCGAAATTATTGCGGAGTGGTGGGAACGGGTTGCGGAGTGGTGCAAACTGGTTGCGGAGAGGTGCAAACTGGTTGCGAAGTGGTGCGAACTGGTTGCAAGGTGGTGCGCACTGCTTGTGGAATGGTGGGAACTAGTTCTGGAGTGGTGGGAACTGGTTTTCGAGTGATGCGAACTGGCTGCGGAGTTTTGCGAACTGGTTGCCGAATGGAGTGAACTGGTTGCGGAGTGGTGCAACCTGGTTACGGAGTGGTGCGAACTGGTTGCGGAGTGGTGCGAACTGGTCGCGGAGTGGTGTGAAATGGTTGCAGAGTGGTGCGAACTCGTTGCGGAGTGGTGCGAACTAGTTGCAAAGTGGTGCAAACTGGTTGCGGAGTGGTGCGAACGGGTTGCGGAGTGGTGCGAACTGGTTGCGGAATGGTGCGAACTGGTTGC
>SZWC01016636.1:4843-27113 GCA_023375785.1 Penium margaritaceum | reverse complement strand
GACTGGTTGCGGAGTGGTGCGAACTGGTTGCGGAGTGGTGCGAACTGGTTGCAGAGTGGTGCGAACTGGTTGCGGAGTGGTGCGAACTGGTTGCGGAGTGGTGCAAACTGGTTGCGGAGTGGTGCGAACTGGTTGCGGAGTGGTGCGAACTGGTTGTGGTATGGTGCAAACTGGTTACAGAGAGGTGCGAACAGGTTGCGAAGTGGTGCAAACTGGTTGCAGAGTGGTGCAAACTGGTTGTGGGATGGTGCGAACTGGTTGCGGAGAGGTGCAAACTGGTTGTGGAGTGGTGCGAACTGGTTGTGGAGTGGTGCGAACGGGTTGCGGAGTGGTGCGAACCGGCTGCGTAGTGTTACAAACTGGTTGTGAAATGGCATGAACTGGTTGCGGAGTGGTGCAAACTGGTTGCAGAGTGGTGCAAACAAGTTGCGGAGTGGCTCAATTTGGTTGCGGAGTGGTGCAAAAGGGTTGTGGAGTGGTGCGAACTAGTTGCGGAGTGGTGCGACTGGTTGCAGAGTTGTGCAAACTGAATGCGGATTGGTGGGAACTGGTTGCGGAGTGGTGCGAACTGGTTACGGAAAGGTGCGAGCTGGTTGCGGAGTGGTGTGAACTAACTGCGGAGTGGTGCGAACAGGTTGCGGAGTGGTGCAAACTGGTTTCCGAGTGGTGTGAACGGGTTGCGGAGTGGTACAAACTGGTTGTGGAGTAGTGCGAACTGGTTGCAGAGAGGTGCGAATTGGTTGCGAAGTGGTGCAAACTGGTTGCGGAGTAGTGCGAACTGGTTGCGGAGTGGTGCGAAGTGGTTGTAGAGTGGTGTGAACTGGTTACAGAGTGGTGCGCACTGGATGCGAATTGGTGCCAATTGGTTGCGGAATGGTGCGAACGGATTGCGAAGTGGTGCAAACAGGTTGCGGAGCGGTGCGAACTGGTTGCGGAGTGGTGCGAACTGGTTGCGGAGTGGTGCGAAGTGGTTGCGGAGTGGTGCGAACTGGTTGCGGAGTGGTGCGAACTGGTTGCGGAGTGGTGCGAACGGGTTGCGGAGTGGTGCGAACGGGTTGCGGAGTGGTGCGAACGGGTTGCGGAGTGGTGCGAACGGGTTGCGGAGTGGTGCGAACGGGTTGCGGAGTGGTGCGAACGGGTTGCGGAGTGGTGCGAACGGGTTGCGGAGTGGTGCGAACGGGTTGCGGAGTGGTGCGAACGGGTTGCGGAGTGGTGCGAACGGGTTGCGGAGTGGTGCGAACGGGTTGCGGAGTGGTGCGAACGGGTTGCGGAGTGGTGCGAACGGGTTGCGGAGTGGTGCGAACGGGTTGCGGAGTGGTGCGAACGGGTTGCGGAGTGGTGCGAACGGGTTGCGGAGTGGTGCGAACGGGTTGCGGAGTGGTGCGAACGGGTTGCGGAGTGGTGCGAACGGGTTGCGGAGTGGTGCGAACGGGTTGCGGAGTGGTGCGAACGGGTTGCGGAGTGGTGCGAACGGGTTGCGGAGTGGTGCGAACGGGTTGCGGAGTGGTGCGAACGGGTTGCGGAGTGGTGCGAACGGGTTGCGGAGTGGTGCGAACGGGTTGCGGAGTGGTGCGAACGGGTTGCGGAGTGGTGCGAACTGCTTGCGGAGTGGTGCGAACTGGTTCCGGAGTGGTGCGAACTGGTTGTGAGCGGTGCGAACTGGTTGCGGAGTGGTGCGAACTGGTTCCGGAGTGGTGGGAACTGGTTGCGGAGTCGTGCAAATTGGTTGCGGAGTGGTGCGAACTGGTTGCGGAGTGGTGCGAACGGGTTGCGGAATGGTGCGAACTGCTTGGAGAGTGGTGCGAACTGGTTGCGGACTGGTGCGAACTGATTACGGAGTTGTGCACAGTGGTTGCGGAGTGGTGCAAACTGCATGCGGAGTGGTGCGAACTGGTTGCGGAGTGGTGCGAACTGGTTGTGGAGTAGTGCGAACTGGTTGCGGAGTGGTGCGAAGTGGTTGTGGAGTGGTGTGAACTGGTTACAGAGTGGTGCGCACTGGCTGCGAAGTGGTGCCAATTGGTTGCGGAATGGTGCAAACGGATTGCGCAGTGGTGCAAACAGGTTGCGGAGCGGTGCGAACTGGTTGCGGAGTGGCGCGAACTGGTTGCGGAGTGGTGCGAAGTGGTTGCGTAGTGGTGCGAACTGGTTGCGGAGTGGTGCGAACTGGTTGCGGAATGGTGCGAACTGGTTGCGGAGTGGTGCGAACTGGTTCCGGAGTGATGGGAACTGGTTGCGGAGTCGTGGAAATCGGTTGCGGAGTGGTGCGAACTGGTTGCGGAGCGGTGCGAACTGGTTGCGGAGTGGCGCGAACTGGTTGCGGAGTGGTGCGAAGTGGTTGTGGAGTGGTGTGAACTGGTTGCAGAGTGGTGCGCACTGGCTGCGAAGTGGTGCCAATTGGTTGCGGAATGGTGCAAACGGATTGCGCAGTGGTGCAAACAGGTTGCGGAGCGGTGCGAACTGGTTGCGGAGTGGCGCGAACTGGTTGCGGAGTGGTGCGAAGTGGTTGTGGAGTGGTGTGAACTGGTTGCAGAGTGGTGCGCACTGGCTGCGAAGTGGTGCCAATTGGTTGCGGAATGGTGCAAACGGATTGCGCAGTGGTGCAAACAGGTTGCGGAGCGGTGCGAACTGGTTGCGGAGTGGCGCGAACTGGTTGCGGAGTGGTGCGAAGTGGTTGTGGAGTGGTGTGAACTGGTTGCAGAGTGGTGCGCACTGGCTGCGAAGTGGTGCCAATTGGTTGCGGAATGGTGCAAACGGATTGCGCAGTGGTGCAAACAGGTTGCGGAGCGGTGCGAACTGGTTGCGGAGTGGCGCGAACTGGTTGCGGAGTGGTGCGAAGTGGTTGTGGAGTGGTGTGAACTGGTTGCAGAGTGGTGCGCACTGGCTGCGAAGTGGTGCCAATTGGTTGCGGAATGGTGCAAACGGATTGCGCAGTGGTGCAAACAGGTTGCGGAGCGGTGCGAACTGGTTGCGGAGTGGCGCGAACTGGTTGCGGAGTGGTGCGAAGTGGTTGTGGAGTGGTGTGAACTGGTTGCAGAGTGGTGCGCACTGGCTGCGAAGTGGTGCCAATTGGTTGCGGAATGGTGCAAACGGATTGCGCAGTGGTGCAAACAGGTTGCGGAGCGGTGCGAACTGGTTGCGGAGTGGCGCGAACTGGTTGCGGAGTGGTGCGAAGTGGTTGTGGAGTGGTGTGAACTGGTTGCAGAGTGGTGCGCACTGGCTGCGAAGTGGTGCCAATTGGTTGCGGAATGGTGCAAACGGATTGCGCAGTGGTGCAAACAGGTTGCGGAGCGGTGCGAACTGGTTGCGGAGTGGCGCGAACTGGTTGCGGAGTGGTGCGAAGTGGTTGTGGAGTGGTGTGAACTGGTTGCAGAGTGGTGCGCACTGGCTGCGAAGTGGTGCCAATTGGTTGCGGAATGGTGCAAACGGATTGCGCAGTGGTGCAAACAGGTTGCGGAGCGGTGCGAACTGGTTGCGGAGTGGCGCGAACTGGTTGCGGAGTGGTGCGAACTGGTTGCAGAGTTGTGCAAACTGGATGCAGATTGGTGCGAACTGGTTGCGGGTTGGTGCGAACTGGTTACGGAAAGGTGCGAACTGGTTGCGGAGTGGTGCGAACTAATTGCGGAGTGGTGCGAACAGGTTGCGGAGTGGTGCAAACTGGTTTCCGAGTGGTGCGAACGGGTTGCAGAGTGGTGCAAACTGGTTGTGGAGTAGTGCGAACTGGTTGCAGAGTGGTGCGAATTGGTTGCGGAGTGGTGCAAACTAGTTGCGGAGTGGTGTAGACTGGTTGCAGAGTGGTGTAAACTGGTTGCGGAGTGGTGCGAAGTGGTTGCGGAGTGGTACAAACTGGTTGCGGAGTGGTGCCAATTGATCGCGGAATGGTGCGAACGGATTGTGGAGTGGTGCGAACGGGTTGCGGAGTGGTGCAAACTGGTTGCGGAGTGGTGCGAACTGGTTGCAGAGTGGTGCGAACTGGTTGCGGAGTGGTGCAAACTGGTTGTGGAGTGGTTCGAACTGGCTGCGGAGTGGTGCGAACGTGTTGCGGAGTGGTTTGAACTGGGTATGGAGTGGTGCGAACTGGTTGCGGAGTGGTGCGACTGGTTGCGGAATGATGGAAACTGGTTGCGGAGTGGTGCGAAGTGGTTGAGGAGTGGTGCGAACTGGTTGCAGAGTGGTGCGAACTGGCTGCGGAGTGGTGCCAATTCGTTGCAGAATGGTGCAAACGAGTTGCGGAGTGGTGCGAACAGGTTGCGGAGTGGTGCGAACTGGTTGCCGAGTGGTGCGAACTGGTTGCGGAGTGGTGCGAACTGGTTGCGGCGTGGTGCGAACTGGTTGCAGAGTGGTGCGAGCTGGTTTCGGAGTGGTGCGAACTGGCTGCGGAGTGGTGCGAACTGGTTATTGAGTGGTTCGAGCTGGATGCGTAGTGGTGCAAACTGGTTGCCGAGTGGTGCCAACTGGTTGCGGAATGGTGCGAACGGGTTGTGGAGTGGTAAGAAATGGTTGCGGGGTGGTGCGAACTGGTTGCGGAGTGGTGCGAACTGGTTGCGGAGTGGTGCGAGCTGGTTGCGGAGTGGTGCAAACTGGTTGCGGGTGGTGCGAACTGGTTGCGGAGTGGTGCGAACTGGTTGCGGAGTGGTGCGAACTGGTTGCAGAGTGGTGCGAACGGATTGTTGAGTTGTGCGAACGTGTTGCGGAGTGTTGCAAACTGGCTGCAGAGTGGTGCAAACAAGGTGCGGAGTGGTGTGAACTGGTTGTGGAGTGGTGCAAACTGGTTGTGGAGTGGTGTGAACGGGTTGCGGAGTGGTGCAAACTGGCTGCAGAGTTGTGTGAACTGGTTGCGGAATGGCGTGAACTGGTTGCGGAGTGGTGGAAACTGGTTGCGGAGTGGTGTGAACTGGTTGGGGAGTGGTGCAAACTGGTTGGGGAGTGGTGCGAAATGGTTTCGGAGTGGTGCAAACTGGTTGCGGACTGGTGGGAACTGGTTGTGGAGTGGTGCAAACTGGTCGGGGGTGGTGCGAACTGGTTGCGGAGTTGTGCGAACTGGTTGCGGAGTGGTGCGAAGTGGCTGCGGAGTGGTGCGAACGGGTTGCGGAGTGGTGCGAACTGGCTGCGGAGTGGTGCGAACTGGATGTGGAATGGTGTGAACTGGTTACGGAGTGGTGCGAACTGGTTGCGGAGTGGTGCCAACTGGTTGCACAGAGGTGCGAACTGGTTGCGGAGTGTTGCAAACTGGTTGCGGAGTGGTGCGAACTGGTTGCGGAGTGGTGCCAACTGGTTGCGGAGTAGTGCGAACTAGTTGCGGAGTGGTGCAAACTGGTTGCGGAGTGGTGCGAACTGGCTGCGGAGTGGTGCGAACTGGTTGCGGAATGGTGGGAACTGGTTGCAGAGTGGTGTGAAATGGTTGCGGAGTGGTGCGAACTGCTTGAGCAGTGGTGCGAACTGGTTGCGGAGTGGTGCAAACCAGAGTTGACTTCGTTGCTCGTAGGAGGCCGACTACAACGACATCGGCACCTCGAGAGGCCCTGATGTAGCATCGATGTGGTGTAGAAAGCCAGGGGGGCACCCGGGACCATGCAAGATTGTTTTTTCCCACGAGCCCAAGTACCCACCAAGGATAAGTCTCGCACCGAGAACATTGCACGTTCAGTTCCCAGTACGACACTCTGTTTTCCATGGATGCATCCTGCCAAAAGCACATTACATGGCACACTTCATGCCAGCTGGCATGTTTCACCCCGATTCAACCAATGATGTCCACGCATCATACGTTGCACTTGGTAAGGCTTCATTTTGTGGCACAGCTTGCCCTCATCCTGAGCCGCCATGGCGATGGCCAATCACATGACGAACCTCGGACTTGAGAATATCCGCATAAGTCGATATTTTGTTGTGGAAAAAATGGGTTGCATAATTCATTCAAGTACCTTATGTACCAAAAATGACGCATAATTACACAGGTTTGGTCAATACATATGGAATATGTCCGACTGTAAAAAGTCAACGAAATATGTTGTACATGAATCTTTCCGGAACATCGTGACATTGTGTCAACTATTGTTATTTGAGTGTTTAGTCGTTCAAACCAATCGTATGGCCTGGGTTGAATGATCGAATGTGCTGAGGATGTACCAGGTTTGAATTAAATATCCATCGACACCATCAAGCAACGTGTCACTCAATGACGTCGAGCCTCGACGCCATCAAGCAACATTTCACTACGGTTGAGCCACACTTCTCTGCATTCGACACAAGCAAGACTTGCACCGCCATCGGTGGAAGACTTGCACCGATGGCAATAACAAACCTCCCCCCTGTTCCACGCTGAGCCCAACACTTTGGCACACTGGCGCCTGAGGCCGGTACGCCGGTGCGTTCCTCCCACCATGGCCTCTTCTCAGCCCAATTCCAACACCTGCTCAAACCGATCATCCACCGCAGGTTCCAGTCCCACGGTAGCTGTTGTATCCGCTGTATCGGCACAATTCAATGCCCATAAGTGGAATCCACCGAAGAAACGGATCCTTACCGGTGATTTCCTCACCAAATAATTGTCCAAGCACGGCGAGCCCAAGCCCACGAGCAGCAAAAAGGCGGGATTTGTCTGTAGCTCGTGTGCCAAGAGGGTGAGCGGGACGTGTGACCGCATCCGCGGCCACTTCGCCTGCAACAACCCAAATGTAGGGAAGTGTTCCCATCCTCCACCAACATGCAGAGACGCGTTGGGCATGGAGCGATTTCCACCGCCGCCGGCAGGATGGCAGCCATACTGTGTGAAGCTGTACACAGGAGAGGGCACCAAATGGGGGACGAAGGACAAACCAGTGCCGTGGCTCAAGTTGTGGGAGGTCAAGGAGAAAGCAGCCCAAGCAGCAGACGGGGGATTGACGCTGCAGCACGACTCCAGTGATGACGATGGTGGGGACGCAGTAGGTCCAAGCAGGCAGGCAGCCACAACAAGACTTGAGGGTGAGATACCTCTCGTTTACATCAAGAAGGCCGCCTGTTTTAGACAATCCACCATGGTTGAGCACTCTGATAGGACGAACAACGTGAACTGCCAGCTGGACATCGTGAAACTCATGTGCATTGCTGATTTACCCATCTCCTCCTGGCGGGAGCCAGCACTCATGGATGTCATCAAGTCAGCAAAGAAGACAACACCGAGCTTTAGGTTGCCAGCCAGAGAAACAGTGGTGGATGAATTGCTCCTGAAACTGGATGCACAGCTTGCTGAGCTAGACGCGCCTTTGAAGCAGGGATGGACAATGTATGGCACCAGTCTAGAAGTTGACGAGTTGTCCGATAGGCATATCAGGCCAATTTACGATGCAATGGGACAGTCTACATGTGCAACCTGCCCGTGCTTCACGATCTGGCATTGAATCTGCTATCGTAGCCATGTTCTTCATCTGAGTGTGAGCGTGTGTTTTCCACTCACGAGTTGATCCACCCTGCCAGGAGGAACCGGCTCAAGGTGTCGACACTCGAGCTCCTCGTTCGGTGTAATGTCGGTCTATGCAAGCACTACGGCCGGAATGGATGCAAGGCAGCAAACAACATCAGTGTAGCTGCGGAAGCAGAAGCAGAAGCTGATATAGAGGTCAGAGAGGATGATGGGAAGGTTGTTGAGGAGGAGGGAGTATTGCGTGAGCCAGAGGATGACATGGAGAGTGATGATGAGGGGGAGGAGGAGGAGGAGGAGGTAGAGGATGCATTGGGAGATGATGATGTGGTTGAAGTCATGGCGTCTGTTTGAGTCATGAGCAGCACACCTGGAATGCCTCACGCTCGTCCACTACGTCTTCGTGCACAGGTGAAGGCCTCAAGCAGCAATGCTGCAGCTCGTGGAGCGGGTGGTGAAGGGGCACTAGGCGGAGAAGGGGCAGCAGGTGGAGAAGGGGCAGCAGGTGGAAAAGGGGCAGCAGCTGAATAAGGGGCAACAGCTGGAGAAGGACCAGCAGCTGGAGAAGGGATAGCAGGTGGAGAAGGGACAGCAGATGGAGAAGGGGCAGAATGTGGGGATAGAGGGGCATTTGAGCCAGATGGAGCAGGTGGGGAGGAAGGAGGAGTAGGCAGTGGGGAAGAAGCAGGTGGGGAAGGAGCAGCTGGAGCTGTACCTGGTGCACAGGGAGATAAGGGAGTAGGAAAGCAAGGGACATCAGCACCATCATGGATTGGCAGTGCCAAGCACAGGGATAAGAGGGCTGCCTTAGTTGCCATGGCCGCAACCAGGGCAGCAAAGCGTGCGGAATGGACTGCCGCACTAGCCACTGCAGCAAGCAAGCTGGCTAGACGCAGAGCAACAAGTGCTCTGCGCAAGTTAAAATGTTGTCAGACATGAGACATGCTTTCAATTTCAATTCAGTGTTCAATTCAGTCTATTATGCTTAAATGTCCATGTCTGAAGCAGAGTTCCATTCTAGTGACCACAGTGTGATACTGCATGTGAAGAGTGAACATTGTGACACACCAAAGTTAATGTTTATGACTATCAATAAGTAGTTGCAGTACCTTAAACAGTACTTCTAGAAGTGTGTTTGATAGGGAGATGAGCAATGGTAAATTTGTGTCTGCAATTGCATTTCATTGGGCCTCATTACCCCTCCTTAAATGGTACACCTTCAAGTGTGTATGATAGAATGCTGAATAAGTGCTAAGGTAAGTCTACAGCTAAAAATTAGTGGACGTCACTGACCCCCCCCCCTCCCCCCCCCCAACCCACATCGATGGTACAAATCAGAGCTACATCGATGTATCGACGTGGACCTCGATGTACCGAGGTTTGTGGGGCCAAGGTCAACACTGGTGCAAAATGGCTGCGGAGTGGTGCAAACTGGTTGCGGTATGGTGCGATCTGTTTGCAGAGTGGTGCAAACTGGTTGCGGAGTGGTGCGAATTGGTTACGGAGTGGTGCGAACTGGTTGCGGTGGGTGCGAACTGGTTGCGGAGTGGTGCGAACTGGCTCCGGAGTGGTGCGAACTGGTTGCCGAGTGGTGCAAACCGGTTGCGGTGTGGTGCAAACTGGTTGCGGAGTGGTGCGAACTGGTTGCTGAATGGTGCGAACTGGTTGCGGAGTGGTGCGAACTGGTTGCGGAGTGGTGCAAACGTGTTGCAGAGTGGTGCAAACTGGTTGTGGAGTGGTACGAACTGGTTGCGGAGTGGTGCAAACTGGTTGCGGAGTGGTGCGAACAGGTTGCAGAGTGGTGCAAACTGGTCGCGGAGTGGTGCAAAGTGGTTGCCGAGTGGTGCGAACTGGTTGCGGAGTGGTGCGAACTGGTTGCGGAGTGGTGCAAACTGGTTGCGGAGTGGTGCGAACAGGTTGCAGAGTGGTGCAAACTGGTCGCGGAGTGGTGCAAAGTGGTTGCCGAGTGGTGCGAACTGGCTGCGGAGTGGTGCCAATTGGTCGCAAAATGGTGCGAACGGATTGCGGAGAGGTGCGAACGGATTGCGGAGTGGTGCGAGCTGGTTGCGGAGTGGTACGAACTGATTGCGGAGTAGTGCGAACTGGTTACGGAGTGGTGCAGCTGGTTGCGGAGTGGTGCAAACTGGTTTCGGAGTGGTGGGAACTGGCTGCGGAGTGGTGCGAACTTCTTGCGGAGTGGTGCGAATTGATTGAAGAGTGGTGCGAACTGGCTTCGGAGTAGTGCGAACTGTTTGAGCAATGGTGTGAACTGGTTGCGGAGTGGTGCAAACTGGGTGCAGAGTGGTGCGAACTAGTTGCGGAATGGTGCGATCTGGTTGCGGAGTGGTGCAAACTGCTTGCGGAGTGGTGCGAACTGGTTGTGGAGTGGTGCAAACTGGGTGCAGAGTGGTGCGAACTAGTTGCGGAATGGTGCGATCTGGTTGCGGAGTGGTGCAAACTGCTTGCGGAGTGGTGCGAACTGGTTGTGGAGTGGTGCAAACTGGTTGCGATGGGTGCGAACTAGTTGCGGAGTAGTACAAACTGGTTCCGGAGTGGTGCGAACTGGTTGCCGATAGTGCAACCCAGTTGCGGTGTTGTGCGAACTGGTCGCGGCGTGGTGCGAACTGGTTGCTGAATGGTGCGAACTGGTTGCGGAGTGGTGCGAACTGGTTGAGGAGTGGTGTGAACTGGTTGCGGAGTGGTGCAAACTGGTTGTGGAGTGGTGCGCACTGGTTGCGGAGTGGTACAAATTGGTTGCGGAGTGGTGCGAACTTGTTGCGGAGTGGTGCAATCTGGTTGTGGACTGGTGCAAACTGGTTACGGAGTGGTGTGAACTAGTTGTGGAGTGGTGCGAACTGGTTGTGGAGTGGTGCAAACTGAGTGGTGCGAACTGGCTGCGGAGTGGTGCGAACTGGTTGCGGAATGGTGTGAACAGGTTGCGGAGTGGTACAAACCTGTTGCAGAGTGGTGCGAACTAGTTGCCGAGTGGTCTGAACTGGTTGCGGAGTAGTGCGAACTGGTTGTGGAGTGGTGCGAACTGGTTGCGGAGTGGTGCACACTGCTTGCGGACTGGTGCGGACTGGTTACAAAACGGTTCAAACTGGTTGGGGAGTGGTGCGAATTGGGTTTGGAGTGGTGCGAACTGGTTGCAGGGTGGTGCGAACTGGCTGCGGAGTGGTGCCAATTGGTTGCGGAATGGTGCGAACGGAATGCGGAGTGGTGCGAACGGGTTGCGGAGTGGTGCAAATTGGTTGCGGAGTGGTGCGAACTGGTTGCGGAGTGGTGCAAACTGGTTGGGGAGTGGTGCGAATTGGGTTTGGAGTGGTGCGAACTGGTTGCAGGGTGGTGCGAACTGGCTGCGGAGTGGTGCCAATTGGTTGCGGAATGGTGCGAACGGAATGCGGAGTGGTGCGAACGGGTTGCGGAGTGGTGCGAATTGGTTGCGGAGTGGTGCGAACTGGCTGTGGATTGGGGCAAACTGGTTGTGGAGTGGTGCGAACTGGTGCCGGAGTGGTGCGAACTGGCTGCTAAGTGGTGGGAACTGGTTGGGGAGTGGTGCAAACTGGTTGCAGAGTTGTGCGAACTAATTGCGAAGTGGTGCAAACTGGTTGAGCAGTGGTGGGAACTGGTTGCGGAGTGGTACAAACTGGTTGCAGAGTGGTGCAAACTGGTCGCGGAGTGGTGCGAACTGGTTGCGATGTGGTGCAAACTGGTTGCTGAGTGGTGCAAACTGGTTGCGGAATGGTGCAAAGTGGTTCCGTAGTGGTGCGAACTGGCTGCGGAGTGGTGCGAATTGGTTGCGGAGTGGTAGGAACTGGTTGCGGAGTGGTGCGAACTTGATGCAGAGTGGTGAAAACTGGTTGTGGAGTGGTGCGGAGTGGTTGCGGAGTGGTTCCAACTGGATGCGGAGTGGTGCAAACTGGTTGCAGAATGGCGCAAACTGGTTGTGGAGTGGTGCGAACGGGTCCGGAGTGGTGCGAACTGGTTGCGGAGTGGTGCGATTTGGATGCGCAGAGATGCAAACTGTTTGTGGAGTGGTGCGAACTGGTTCGGGAGTGGTTCGAACTGGTGCAGAGTGGTGCGAACTGGTTGCGGAGTGGTATGAACTGGTTGCAGAGTGGTGGGAGCTGGTTGCATAGTGGTGGGAACTGGTTGCAGAGTGGTGCGAAGTGGTTGCAGAGTGGTGCGAACTGGTTGCAGAGTGGTGTGAACTGGCTGCGGAGTAGTGCAAACTGTTTGCGGTGTGGTGCGAACTAGTTGCGGAGTGGTGCAAACTGGTTGTGCTCTGGTGCAAACTGGTTGCGGTGCGGTGCGAACTGGTTGTGGAGTGGTGCGAACTGGTCGTGGAGTGGTGCGAACTGGCTGCAGAGTGGTGGAAATTGGTTGCACAATGGTGCGAACTGGTTGCGGAATGGTGCAAACTGGTTGCGGAGTGGTGCAAACTGGTTGGGGAGTGGTGTAGACTGGTTGCGGAGTGGTGCGAACTGGTTGCAGAGTGGTGCGAACTGGCCGTGGAGTGGTGCCAACTGGTTGAGCAGTGGTACGAACTGGTTGCGGAGTGGTGCAAACCGGTTGCGGAGTGGTGCAAATTGGTTGCAGAATGGTGCAATCTGGTTGCAGAGTGGTCCAAACTGGTTGCAGAGTGGTGCAAACTGGTTGCGGAGTGGTGCAAACAGGTTGCGGTGGGTGCCAACTGGTTGTAGAGTGGTGCGAACGGGTTCCGGAGTGGTGCGAACTGGTTGCCGAGTGGTGCAAACCGGTTTCAGAGAGATTCAAACTGGTTGTGGAGTGGTGCAAACTGGTTGCAGAGTGGTGCAAACTGGTTGCGGAGTGGTGCGAACTGGTTGCTGAATGGTGCGTATTTGTTGCAGAGTCATGCGAACTGGTTGCAGAGTGGTGCGAACTGGTTGCGGAGTGCTGCGAACTGGTTGTTGAGTGGTGCGAACTGGTTGTGGAGTGGTGCGAACTGGCTGCGGAATGGTGCGAACTGGTTGCACAATGGTGCATACTGGTTGCGGAATGGTGCAAACTGGGTGCGGAGTGGTGCAAACTGGTTGCGGAGTGGTGTAGACTGGTTGCGGAGTGGTGCGAACTGGTTGCAGAGTGGTGCGAACTGGTTGTGGAGTGATATGAACTGGTTGAGCAGTGGTACGAACTGGTTGCGAAGTGGTGCAAACCGGTTGCGGAGTGGTGCGAACTGGTTGCGGAATGGTGCGATCTGATTGCGGAGTGGTCCAAACTGGTTGCGGAGTGGTGCAAATTGGTTGCGGAGTGGTGCAAACAGGTTGCGGTGGGTGCGAACTGGTTGCGGAGTGGTGCGAACAGGTTCCGGAGTGGTACGAACTGGTTGCCGAGTGGTGCAAACCGGTTTCAGAGTGGTGCGAACTGGTTGCGGTGCGAATTGGTTGCGGAGCGGAGTGGTGCAAACTGGTTGCGGAGTGGTGCGAACGGGTTGCGGAGTGGTGCGAACTGGTTGCGGAGTGGTGCAAATTGGTTGCGGAGTGGTGCAAACAGGTTGCGGTGGGTGCGAACTGGTTGCGGAGTGGTGCGAACAGGTTCCGGAGTGGTACGAACTGGTTGCCGAGTGGTGCAAACCGGTTTCAGAGTGGTGCGAACTGGTTGCGGAGTGGTGTGAACTGGTTGCGGAGTGGTGCAAACTGGTTGTGGAGTAGTGCAAACTGGTTATGGAGTGGTGCGAACTGGTTGCGGAGTGGTGCAAACTGGTTGCGGAGTGGTGCGAACTGGTTGATGAGTGGTGCGAACTTGTTGCGGAGCGGTGCCAACTGGTTGTGGAGTGGTGGGAGCTGGTTGCGGAGTGGTGCGAAGAGGTTGTGGAGTGGTGCGAACTGGTTGTGGAGCGGTGCAAACTGAGTGGTGCGAACTGGCTGCGGAGTGGTGCGAAGTGGTTGCGGAATGGTGTGAACTGGTTGTAGAGTGGTACAAACCGGTTGCGGAGTGGTGCGACCTGGTTGCGGAGTGGTGGGAACTGGTTGTAGAGCAAAGGGATCTGGTTGTGGAGTGGTGCGAACTGGTTGCGGAGTGGTGCAAACTGGTTGCGCAGTGGTGCGGACTGGTTTCAGAGTTGTGCGAACTGGTTGCGGAGTGGTGCGAAGTGGTTGTGGAGGGGTGCCATTTAGTTGCAGACTGGTGCGAACTGGCTGCAGAGTGGTGCCAATTGGTTGCGGAATGGTGCGAACGTGTTGCGGAGCGGTGTGAACGGGTTGCGGAGTGGAGGGAGCTGGTTGTGGAGTGGTGTGCACTGGTTGCGGCATGGTGTGAACTGGTTGCGTAGTGGTTCGAACTGGTTGTGGAGTGGTCCGAACTGGTTGCGGAGTGGTGCGAACTGGTTGCGAAGTGGTGCGAACTGGTTGCAAAGTGACGTGAACTCGTTGCAGAGTGGTGCGAAATGATTGCGGAGTGGTGCAACTGGTTACGGAGTGATGCGAACTGGTTGCGGAGTGGTGCGAACTTGTTGCGGAGTGGTACAAAGTGGTTGTGGAGTGGTGCGAACTGCTTGGAGAGTGGTGCGAGGTGGCTGCAGAGTGGTGCCAATTGGGTGCCGAATGGTGCGAACGGATTGGAGAGTGGCGCGAACGGGTTGCGGAGTGGTGGGCACAAGTTGCGGAGTGGTGCGAACTGGTTGCGTAGTGGTGCAAACTGGTTGCCGAGTGGTGCAAACTGATTGCGGAGGGGTGCGAACTGGATACGGAGAGGTGCAAAATGGCTGCGGCGTGGTGCGAACTGGTTGCAGAGTGGTGCGAACTTGTTGCGGAGTGGTGCGAACTGGTTGCGGAGTGGTGCAAACTGGTTGCCGAGTGGTGCAAACTGATTGCGGAGGGGTGCGAACTGGATACGGAGAGGTGCAAAATGGCTGCGGAGTGGTGCGAACTGGTTGCAGAGTGGTGCGAACTGGTTGCGGAGTGGTGCGAACTGGTTGCAGAGTGGTGCGAATTGGTTGCGGAGTGGTGCGAACTGGTTGGGGAGTGGTGCGAACTGGTTTCGGAGTGGTGCGAACTGGTTGCGGAGTGGTGCGAACTGGTTGCGGAGTGGTGTCAACTAGTTGAGCAGTGGTTCAAACTGGTTGCCGATTGGTGTAAACTGGTTGCGGAGTAGTGCAAACTGGTTGCGGAGTGGTGCGACCGGTTGCGGAGTGGTCCGAACAGGTTGCGGAGTGGTGCGAACAGGTTGCCAAGTGGTGCAAATCCGTTGCGGAGTGGTGCGAAGTGGTTGCGGAGTGGTGCGAAGTGGTTGCGGAATGGTGCAAACTTGGTGTGGAGTGGTGCAAACTGGTTTTGGAGTGGTGCGAACTAGTTGCGGAGTGGTTCTAACTGGTTGTCGAGTGGTGCGAAATGGTTGCGGGTGGTGCGAACTGATTGCGGGTTGGTGCGAAGTGGTTGCGGAGTGGTGCGAACTGGTTGCGAAGTGGTGCGTACTGCTTGCGCAGTGGTGCGAACTGCTTGCAAGGTGGTGCAAACTGGTCGCGGATTGGTGCGAAATGGTTGCAGAGTGGTGCTAACTGGTTGAGGAGTGGTTCAAACTGGTTGCAGAGTGGTGCAAACTGGTTGCAGAGTGGTGCAAACTGGTTGCGGAGTGGTGCGAGCTGGTATCGGAGTGAGGCGAACTGGTTGCGGAGTGGTGCGAAGTGGTTGCGGAGTCATGCGAACTGATTGCGGAGTGGTGCAAACTGATTGCGGAGTGGTGCGAACTGGGTGCGGAGTGGTGCAAACTGGTTGAAGAGTGGTGCGAACTGATTGCGGAGTGGTGCAAACTGATTGCGGAGTGGTGCGAACTGGGTGCGGAGTGGTGCAAACTGGTTGAAGAGTGGTGCGAACTGGTTGCAGAGTGGTACGAACTGGTTGCTAAGAGGTTCAAATTGGTTGCGGAGTGTTGCAAACTGGTTGCGGAGTGGTGCGACCGGTTGCTAAGTGGTCCGAACTGGTTGCAGAGTGGTGCGAACTGGTTGGGGAGTGGTGCAAAACGGTTGCGGAGTGGTGCGAAGTGGTTGCGGAGAGGTGCAAACTTGGTGTGGCGTGGTGCAAACTGGTTTTGGAGTGGTGCGAACTGGTTGCGGAGTCGTTCTAACTGGTTGCCGAGTGGTGCGAAATGGTTGCGGAGTGGTGCGAACTAATTGCGGGTTGGTGCGAACTGGTTGCGGAGTCGTTCTAACTGGTTGCCGAGTGGTGCGAAATGGTTGCGGAGTGGTGCGAACTAATTGCGGGTTGGTGCGAACTGGTTGCGGAGTGGTGCAAACTGGTTGTGGAGTGGTGCGTTCTGCTTGCGGAGTGGTGCAAACTGGTCGCGGTGTGGTGCGAAATGGTTGCAGAGTGGTGCGAACTGATTGAGGAGTGGTTCAAACTGGTTGCAGAGTGGTGTGAACTGGTTGCGGAGTGGTGCGAACTGGTTGTGGAGTGGTGCGAGCTGGTATCGGAGTGAGGCGAACTGGTTGCGGAGTGGTGCGAAGTGGTTGCGGAGTTGTGCGAACTAATTGTGGAGTGGTGCAAACTGGTTGCCGAGTGGTGCAAACTGGTTGCGAAGTTGTGCGAACTGGCTGCGGGTGGTGTGAACTGGTTGCGGAGTGGTGTGAACTGGTTGCGGAGTGGTGCAAAGTGGTTGCAGAGTGGTGCCAACTGGTTGTGGAGTGGTGCAAACTGGTTTCGGAGTGGTGCGAACTGGTTGTGGAGTGGTTCTAACTGGTTGCCGAGTGGTGCAAAATGGTTGCGGAGTGGTGCGAACTGGTTGCGGATTGGTACAAACTGGTTGCAGAGTGGTGCGAACTGGTTGCAGAGTGGTGCGAATTGCTTGCGGTGTTGTGCGAACTGGTTGCAGAGTGGTGCAAACTGGTCACGGAGTGGTGCGAAATGGTTGCAGAGTGGTGCGAACTGGTTGAGGAGTGGTTCAAACTGGTTGCAGAGTGGTGCAAACTGGTTGCGGAGTGGTGCAAACTGGTTGCGGAGTGGTGCGAACTGGTATCGGAGTGAGGCAAACTGGTTGTGGAGTGGTGCGAAGTGGTTGCGGAGTTGTGCGAACTGATTGCGGAGTGGTGCAAACTGGTTACGGAGTGATGCGAACTGGTTGCGGATTGGTGTGAACTGTTTGAGGAGAGTTGCGAATTGGTTGTAGAGTGGTACAAACTGGTTGCTGAGAGGTTCAAATTGGTTGCGGAGTGGTGCAAACTGGTTGCGGAGCAGTGCGAAATAGTTGGGGAGTGGTGCAAACTGGTTGTGGTGTGGTGCGAACTGGTTGAGGAGTGGTGCAAACTGGTTGCCGAGTGGTGCGAATTGGTTGCGGAGTGGTACGAACGGGTTGCGGAGTGGTGCAAACTGGTTACGGAGTGGTCTAAACTGGTTGCGGAGTGGTGCACACTGGTTGCTGAATGGTGCGAACTGGATGCGGAGTGGTGCGAAGTGGCTTTGGAGTGGTTTAAACTGGTTGCCGAGTGGTGCGAATTGGCTGCGGAGTGGTGCAAACTGGTTGCGGATTGGTGCGAACTCGTTGCGGACTGGTACGAACTGGTTGCAAAGTTGTGCGAACTGGTTGCGGGTGGTGTTAACTGGTTGCGGAGTGGTGGGAACTGGTTGTGGATTGGTGCGAACTGGTTGCGGAGGGGTGTAAACTGGTTGCGGAGTGGTGCGAACTGGTTGCAGAGTGGTCCGAACTGGTTGCGGAGTGTTTTAAACTGGTTGCGGAGTGGTGCGATCTGGTTGTGGAGTGGTGCGAACTGGTTGCGGAGGGGTGTAAACTGGTTGCGGAGTGGTGCGCACTGGTTGCAGAGTGGTCCGAACTGGTTGCGGAGTGGTGCAAACTGGTCGCGGAGTGGTGCAAACTGGTTGCGAAGTGGTGCAAACTGGTTGAGGAGTGGTACGAACTGGTTGTGGAGTGGTGCGAACTGGTTGCGGAGGGGTGTAAACTGGTTGCGGAGTGGTGCGCACTGGTTGCAGAGTGGTCCGAACTGGTTGCGGAGTGGTGCAAACTGGTCGCTGAGTGGTGCGAACTGGTCGCGGAGTGGTGCGAACTGGTCGCGGAGGGGTGCGAACTGGTTGCGGAGTGGTGCGAACTGGTTGCCGAGTGGTGCGAACTGGTTGCGGAGTGGTGCAAGCTGGTTGCGGAGTGAGGCAAACTGATTGCGGAGTGGTGCGAAGGGGTTGCAAAATGGTGCAAACTGATAGCGGAGTGGTGCAAACTGGTTGCGGAGTGGTGCGAACTGGTTGCGGAGTGGTGCGAGCTGGTTGAGGAGAGGTGCGAACTAGTTGCAGAGTGGTACAAACTGGTTGCAGAGAGGTCCAAATTGGTTGCGGAGTGGTGCGAACTTGTTGCGGAGTAGTGCAAAATAGCTGCGGAGTGGTACAAACTGGTTGTGGTGTGGTGTGAACTGGTTGTGGAGTGGTGCAAACTGGTTGTCGAGTGGTGCGAATTGGTTACGGAGTGGTGCGAACGGGTTGCAGAGTGGTGCAAACTGGTTGCAGAATGGTACGAGCTGGTTGCGTAGTGGTGCGAACTGGTTGCGGAGTGGTACAAACTGGTTGCGGAGTGGTGTACACTGGCTGTGGAGTGGTGCAGACTGGATGCGGAGTGGTGCGAAGTGGCTGTGGAGTGGTGTGAACTGGTTGCCGAGTGGTGCGAACTGGCTGCGAAGTGGTGCGCACTGGTTGCGGAATGGAGTGAACTGGTTGCAGAGTGGTGCAAACTAGCTGCAGAGTGGTGGGAACTGGTTGCAAAATGGTGCCAACTGGTTGCGGAGTGGTGCAAACTGGGTGTGGAGTGGTATGAACTGGTTTCGGAGTGGTGTGAACTGGTTGCGAAGTGTTGCAAACTGGTTGCGGAGTGGTGCAGACTGGCTGCGGAGTGGTGCGAACTGGTTGCGGAGTGGTGCGAACTGGTTGCGGAGTGGTGCAAACTGGTTGCGAAGTGTTGCAAACTGGTTGCGGAGTGGTGCAGACTGGCTGCGGAGTGGTGCGAACTGGTTGCGGAGTGGTGCGAACTGGTTGCGGAGTAGTGCAAACTGGTTCCGGAGTGGTGCAGACTCGTTTTTAAGTGGTGCGAACTGGTTGCAGAGTGGTGTGAACTGGTTGTGGAGTGGTGTAAACTGATTGCGGAGTGGTGCTAACTGGTTGCGGAGTGGTGCGAACTGGTGCGAACTGGTTGTGGAGTGGTGCGAACTGGTTGGGGAGTGGTGCAAAATGCTTGCGGAGTGGTGGGAACTGGTTGCAAAGTTGTGCGAACTGGCTGCAGGTGGTGTGAACTGGTTGCGGAGTGGTGCGAACTGGTTGCGGACTGGTTCGAACCGGTTGCGGAGTGGTGCGAAATGGTTGCGGAGTGGTGAGAACTGCTTGCAGAGTGGTGCGAACTGGTTGCGGAGTGGTTCAAACTGGTTGCGGAGTGGTGCGAACTGGTTGTGGAGTGGTGCAAAGTGGTTGCGGAGTGGTGCAAACCGGTTGTGGTGTGGTGCAAACTGGTTCTGGAGTGGTGCGAACTGGTTGCGGAGTGGTGCGAACTGGTTGCAGAGTGGTGCGAACTGGTTGCAGAGTGGTGCGAACTGGTTGCGGAGAGGTGCGAACTGGTTGCGGAGTGGTGCGAACTGCTTGCAGAGTGGTGCAAATTCGTTGCGGAGTGGTGCGAACTGGTTGAGCAGTGCTGCAAACTGGTTGCGGGGTGTTGCAAACGGATTGCGGAGTGGTGCAAACTGGTTGCGGAGTGGTGCGAACTGGTTGCGGAGTGGTCAGAACTGGTTGCGGAGTGGTGCATACTGGTTGCGGAGTGGTGCGAACTGGTTCCAGAGTGGTGCGAACTTGTTGCGGAGTGGTGCAAACCGTTTGCGCAGTGGTGCGAACTGGTTGGAGCGTGGTGCAAATTGGTTGAGGAATGGTGCGAACTAGTTGCGGAGTGGTGTTAACTGGTTACGGAGTGGTGCGAAGTGGTTGCAGAGTGGTGCAAACTGGTTGTGGAGTGGTGCGAACTGGTTGCGGAGTGGTTCTAACTGGTTGCCGAGTGGTACGAAATGGTTGCGGAGTGGTGCGAACTGGTTGCGGATTGGTGTGAACTGGTTGCAGAGTGGTGCAAACTGGTTGCGGAGTGGTGCGAACGGCTTGCGGTGTTGTGCGAACTGGTTACGGAGTGGTGGAAACGGGTCGCGGAGTGGTGCGAGATGGTTGCATTGTGGTGCGAACTGGTTGAGGAGTGGTTCAAAATGGTTGCAGAGTGGTGTGAGCTGGTTGCTGAGTAGTGCAAACTGGTTGCGGAGTGGTGCGAGCTGGTATCGGAGTGAGGCGAACTGGTTGCGGCGTGGTGCAAAGTGGTTGAGGAATTGTGCAAACTGATTGCGGAGTGGTGCAAACTTGGTTGCGGAGTGGTGCGAACTGGTTGCGGAGTGGTGCGAACTGGTTGAGGAGAGGTGCGAATTTGTTGTACAGTGGTATGGACTGGTTGCTGAGAGGTTCAAATTGGTTGCGGATCAGTGCGAACTGGTTGCGGAGCAGTGCGAAATAGTTTGGGAGTGGTGCAAAATGGTTGTGGTGTGGTATGAACTGGTTGCGCAGTAGTGCAAACTGGTTGCCGAGTGGTGCCAATTGGTTTTGGAGTGGTGCGAACGGGTTGCGGAGTGGTGCAAACTGGTTGCGGAATGGTGCTAGCTGGTTGCGGAGTGGTGCGAACTGGTTGCGGAGTGGTGCGAACTGGTTGCGGAGTAGTACAAACTGGTTTCGGAGTGGTGCACACTGGTTTCGGAGTGGTGCGAACTGGTTGCGGAGTGGTGCGAACTGGTTGCGGAGTAGTACAAACTGGTTTCGGAGTGGTGCACACTGGTTTCGGAGTGGTGCGAACTGGATGCGGTGTGGTGCGAAGTGGCTGTGGATTGGTTTAAACTGGTTGCCGAGTGGTGCGAACTGGCTGTGGAGTGGTGCGCACTGGTTGCGGAATGGAGTGAACTGGTTGTGGAGTGGTGCAAACTGGCTGCGGAGTGGTGGGAACTGTTTGCAAAGTGGTGCGGACTGGTTGCGGAGTGGTGCAAACTGGTTGTGGAGTGGTGCGAACTGGTTGCGGATTGGTGCGAACTGGTTGCAGATTGGTGCGAACTGGTTGCGAAGTTGTGCGAACTGGCTGCGGGTGGTGTTAACTGGTTGCGGGTGGTGCGAACTGGTTGTGGATTGGTGCGAACTGGTTGCGGAGTAGTGCAAACTGGTTGCGGAGTGGTGCGAACTGGTTGCGGAGTCGTGCGAACTGGTTGCGGAGTCGTGCGAACTGGTTGCGGAGTCGTGCGAACTGGTTGCGGAGTCGTGCGAACTGGTTGCGGAGTCGTGCGAACTGGTTGCGGAGTCGTGCGAACTGGTTGCGGAGTGGTTCAAACTGGTTGAGGAGTGGTGCAAACTGGTTGCGGAGTGGTGCGAACTGGTTGCGGAGTGGTGTAAATTCGTTGCGGAGTGGTGCGAACTGGTTGAGCAGTGCTGCAAACTGGTTGCGGGGTGTTGCAAACGGATTGCGGAGTGGTGCAAATTGGTTGCGGAGTGGTGCGAACCGGTTGCGGAGTGGTCCGAACTGGTTGCGGAGTGGTGCATACTGGTTGCGGAGTGGTGCGAACTGGTTCCAGAGTGGTGCGAACTTGTTGCGGAGTGGTGCAAACCGGTTGCGCAGCGGTGCGAACTGGTTGGAGCGTGGTGCGAATTGGTTGAGGAATGGTGCGAACTGGTTGTGGAGTGGTGCGAACTGGTTACGGAGTGGTGCGAAGTGGTTGCAGAGTGGTGCAAACTGGTTGTGGAGTGGTGCGAACTGGTTGCGGAGTGGTTATAACTGGTTGCCGAGTGGTACGAAATGGTTGCAGAGTGGTGCGAACTGGTTGCGGATTGGTGCAAACTGGTTTCAGAGTGGTGCGAACTGGTTGCGGAGTGGTGCGAACGGCTTGCGGTGTTGTGCTAACTGGTTGCAGAGTGGTGGAAACGGGTCGCGGAGTGGTGCGAAATGGTTGCATTGTGGTGCGAACTGGTTGAGGAGTGGTTCAAAATGGTTGCAGAGTGGTGTGAGCTGGTTGCTGAGTAGTGCAAACTGGTTGCGGTGTGGTGCGAGCTGGTATCGGAGTGAGGCAAACTGGTTGCGGAGTGGTGCGAAGTGGTTGCGTAGTTGTGCGAACTGATTGCGGAGTGGTGCAAACTTGGTTGTGGAGTGGTGCGAACTGGTTGTGGAGTGGTGCAAACTGGTTGAGGAGAGGTGCGAATTTGTTGTAGAGTGGTACGGACTGGTTGCTGAGAGGTTCAAATTGGTTGCGGAGTGGTGCGAACTTGTTGCGGAGTAGTGCAAAATAGTTGGGGAGTGGTGAAAACTGGTTGTGGTGTGGTGCGAACTGGTTGCGGAGTAGTGCAAACTGGTTGCCGAGTGGTGCCAATTGGTTGTGGAGTGGTGCGAACGGGTTGCGGAGTGGTGCAAATTGGTTGCAGAATGGTGCTAGCTAGTTGCGGAGTGGTGCGAACTGATTGCGGAATGGTGCGAACTGGTTGCGGAGTGGTACAAACTGGTTTCGGACTGGTGCACACTGGTTTTGGAGTGGTGCGAACTGGATGCGGAGTGGTGCAAAGTGGTTTAAACTGGTTGCCGAGTGGTGCGAACTGGCTGCGGAGTGGTGCGCACTGGTTGCGGCATGGAGTGAACTGGTTGCAGAGTGGTACAAACTGGCTGCGGAGTGGTGGGAACTGTTTGCAAAGTGGTGTGAAGTGGTTGCGGAGTGGTGCAAACTGGTTGTGGAGTGGTGCGAATTGGTTGCGGATTGGTGCGAACTGGTTGCGGATTGGTGCGAACTGGTTGCGAAGTTGTGCGAACTGGCTGCGGGTGGTGTTAACTGGTTGCGGAGTGGTGCGAACTGGTTGCGGAGTGGTGCGAACTGGTTGTGGA